>LPNX011011211.1:657546-697358 GCA_001517045.1 Pseudotsuga menziesii
ATCAAATAGAACAAAGTTTGTCTCAATGTATGGTAATCATCATCATCAACTAAATGTATGTGTGTGCACATGCATAAATACCCAATACATAGCTCAATCAAACAAAATAAAACATAATTATACCTTGATTTGTGGATCGTCACACTGTCATATTAATCTTTACCTTTCAAAACATCATTCAACATACTTCATATTTTGTCCTATTGTAATAGTTTCATTCTCATGTCCCCTCAAATTGACCATTAAAAAGTGTTGACCATGCTAAGTTCCTGGGGGCTCAAAATTGATATTAATTATTCCTCATAGGATAAATTTTGTAATAATTAATTAAGGCATGTATCTAAGTTTTATTTTCCATTTTAATTACTATTACTCATTAATGAGGTGTAAATAAGCTGCCTAGTCAGGTGGGGCACATTGGGCAAGTCTACTAGCCAAGGAGGAAAGAGGAAACACTATGACAAAAGCTGTCATAGGAACAAAGAGGAAAGTACCTAAAAGAATGAAAAAAGTAGCCAAGGATAAATAAGGAAAATTTTTCAAAGGACGGCATAGTTTCTTCTTATGGAGCTCAAAAAAGCAGTAAGAGAAAAGTAGGAAAATTTTCAAAGGAAAGAACAGTTTCCTTATGAGTCTGGAAAAGAAAAAAAGGTGTCATAACTCAAAGAAGCAACTTTTGACTAAGAGAGGGTGTAGTTTCTAATTATGAAGGAGGATTTGAACTTGGAAAAAATTCCACATGGTCCTACTTGCTAAATTCCCCAAAGGAGGCGCCTATGTGGCTAGGGTTAGGGTTTGTTGAGGGTTGACTTGCTGTCACAGGTCACCTTGGATCCTCACTTGCTAAGAAGGTCACTCAACACTCTATTAAAGGTGAATTAAACCCCATTGACTCATTTTGGATGATTTTATATTGTGGTTATGCTATGTGAGCATACTCTCTGAGTGTTGTGCCTCAGACCATTGGGTGATGATCCCCAAACCCCTCCTCCCTTCTCTTCCATCTCCATTTCTCTTCTATTGTAGGTATGGAGTGATATATTTCAGCCATGGAAGTATAATCAGAGTTATTTTCATCCTCCATCACGTTCAGGTCGATATCTATTGAATCCCATGCTTCACCTATGGTCACAGCCCCTTTTGCCGGTCAAGTTCTGGGCCTCCTGCCCCTTATTTTGGACTCTTCCTGTAATGGTTATTTTAGTATATTATTTATGATATGTAGAAGCATATTAATCTGTAATTTATATATTTCATGTTGAAACATATCTCTCCATAAATAATTATGTCTTCGGTTTCCTCAAAAAAGCTTATTTTTTCAATATATGGGGAAAAATTGATGAATCTAAGTGCTATGAGAAATATGCAAGGTTGGGGAACTGTTTGAAGAGATTTTATATGTTCATTGATATTTTATTTATATTTTTCATAATTCATATGTATCTAAGAAATTATTTTGACACAAATTAACTGCTTAAATTTAGACCGAAGCTAGATTGCCAGCTTTCAATGACTAGTCTTGCCAAATTTGATGTAAAATGAGTTCTGCTAACTCAAAATGAGCCTCGTTAGTTCCTGTGGGTCACTGAAAGGCAAAAATTCCCTTAAATACCTCTAGAACCATTATTTATTGGTATAATACTACTTTTATGGATCCTCCTCTGCGCATGGTTTCTCTTGAACAAAATTGCCAGAAATCCCCAAATTCACCCAAAACACCTCAAACTTTCCAGAACCTCAGAAAAATATTTAAATAAATTTTTATATATTAAATTAAGTCTACAAAAAACCTCTGCAAGTTTCCCTAAGCATCTGGTTGAAATAGGCATAACTACTCTCCTTAGTTGCACAGTTTGGCTGCCCAGAAGCGTGGTAGTAGGTTTCCGCAGTGTGGATTCTGAAACCTAAATGGCACCAGATCTAAATGTGTTAAGGGAGAGTAAATTCAATGTCTGACATATATTTTTTTCTTCCCATTGATCACTCTTTTCCTCTACAAAATCTCCCAAAAGAAACCTGTGTTTTTGCCAATCCAAGAAGGCTCTGTGTGAACCCCCTAAATTTCAGAATTATTTTAAAAAAATTACAGAATTAAAGTGTTTAGGTATGTAAACCATACTTAGGACATTACAGTGGTATCAGAGCTATTTCCTTGGATCATCCTGTGGAAATAAATCTCTCATTGAAGAAATTTGCAGCCATGTCATACAATGGGGATGACTATGATGAGCAGTATGAAGAATACTATAGAAGATATGAAGAAGAAGAAATACTCTATGTTGATGGAGGCCTACCAAAAAATGAATATGATGAAAACTATTGGACATTAGAAGCATAATATATCATATCGTATTCTCCAATGGTTAAGAAAAACTTAACAGAGATTATTGAAGCATGTGAGAACATGTGTCACTGCTACGAGGACTATCTAGATTTGGGTAGGAATATTTGTGAAAACTTTTATTTTAGAGATTATATTTATTTCAAGTATGGATTCTGGACCAAGCATGATTATGAGCATTCTTTCAAGAGTATCAAGTTATCCAGAGAGGAACCAAGTTGTTTCAACTCTCTGAGAAAAGAAGAAGAAGACATAACCAAAAGTGAAGATTCCTCCAAGCCATCGACATGTTTGAGATTTAAGAGTTTGTTTGGTTTTTCTTCAAATATATCTTATAAATACTGTGACATGAGTACCACTAAAGATGAAGTATATTTAAGTTCCTTGAATAAGAATATAAATAAAGGGGAGACAAATATCCAATAGGTGAAGTACAAATCAACACAAGGTGGTTGCATAAGAGAAGAGGTTGAAGAGGAATCCGATTCAAGTTTCTTGGTGGATGATCTCCGGATCACTACTCAATTTTCTAGCTCATGTATGGGTGGTGAAACATATTTTGTATCAGACCCAAAATAGGTACACAAATTATATTTACAGTCACCTTCTGAGCCACATAATGAAGATGAAAACAAGGCCACACCGCTTGGGTGTGAGGCAGAAATTTTGGAGGAAGAGCAGGCCACTATAGTATCTATATAGGAATACTGTAATGTTAAGAACATCAATAATAAAATTTCTTATTTATGTATCATCCCTATACACCTGAAACCATCTGATACATGTAAAGATAAAAAGTATTCACTTGCATTTGAGGACTGCAAAAGGAAGGCCAATTGTGAGGGAGATAAATTCAGTACTATTTTCCCTGTTGGTGATCACACAATCAATGCAAAGAAGGGTGATATTGTAAATTATGATAATATGGTGAAGGAATATTTTGGATCAGATCCAAAGGGAGAGGAAATATCATATCTAAATTCATTATTTGAATTTCCCAATGAAGTGGAAGACAAGCCCCCACCAGCTAGGTGTGAACTAGGAAATCTGAAGGAGAAAAATCTGGTGCAAAGGGATGCAAAAAGTTATGAATTTTGGATTCTCTTGCAGCATGATGAAATTGAATCCACATAATAGGAGAGGCTTGAAATCATTGAGAATCCCAATCGAACTATCACCATTGTGGAGATATATGAGCCATCTAGCCTTGCAGGTGGGAAAGCAGAAAGAAAGATTCATAAAGAGAAGTACAAATCACAGCAATAAAATTGTAGGAAAGAAGAAGGGGGTGATTTTCCTCAAGATCCCCACTCATTTCCTTATCCTTTGAAAATGTATGAAAATAATATTCAAAAGGATTTGCACCTTCTCCAAGACACACATTCTTCAGTGGCACACCAGTGTTGGATAGTTGCTTCATTGGAAGATCAATCTTCTCTTGAATCCAAGGAGGAGATGCAAAATACATTGTCTACAATACAAGGAGAATTCTTAAAATTTCTTTCTAATAGAGATTATTTTATTGAGGTTGCTGATGTGTTTAATGGAACATCCTTGAAGGATGAAGAAGAAATTTGCAAGCTCACACAAGATTTATTGACCACCCAAGATTCCTTGAAGAGCACTCAATGTGCACTCCAAGAATCCAAGATGGAGATAGAGAAACTTAATGAGAATTTGAAAAGGTATTACTTACCATCCTACACACCATTCAGCCATATTCACAAGGATGATTGCATTCTTGAACAGAGGGAGGAATCTCATGAGATGGTGGATCATGAGATGCACTTAGATTTGCAGGTGCTTGTAAAAAGCTATGAGGAAGATAATATTAGCCAAGCACTCATTGAGCTTGAGAGGAAGGATGAAGTGTTCTTCTCTACCATAAATATGGCTAATCACATTACTTATGGATCAGAAATTAAAATTCATTATTCATCCATTTATTGGGTGGATAGAGACACCTTTAAAGTGAAGAAGGTAGGAGATAAAGAATTTAATTTCTGCAATAAATTTTTTGTTGTGACCGATCTTGCCTTGGCATGTGGGAAGCCACAAGGATTTAATTTGCAGCAATTGGATACATTCCATACACATGAACATGAGGTGCATTCTGATTTTTTTGTGCTTGAGGACTGTACAGACAAGTTTGATGAGAACCAAGCACTTGGTCTTTCCCAGAAAAAATTGGAATTGTTTCTTGAAAAGAATCTCTTCCCCATGGGAGATTCATATGAGGATGAATATGGGGAAGCCATAAGTTGGGTGGATAAGTATTGCAGAGATATGATTCATAGTTGTACACATACTTATATTACAGCCTCATCAAGAGAGAATGCAATTTTGGAGAAGGAATTTTCCTTGGTGATGGAACAGGAAGAGATAGAGGCTTTCCTAGGTGTTCATGATGACTTCTGGAATGCACCATCACCCTCACATCAGCCACATAGGAACATATTGATGTCACTTGCTGCCATTCAACCACATGTGGATTGGGTGGAATATTATATGTCACACATGGAGTCTTCTTGCAGAAAAATTTATGCTCATGAGTAGTGGAAGGTAGCTGAGCAATCAAACTGTCAAGAGGAATTAATGAGAAAAACATCTTACATCAACTGGCCTTGGTGGAGGAAATACACACAGTTGGATAGATTCTTGTACCCTATGACCAGTGGCAGAGAGTTGAGCCATTGGAAGAGTTCACATGGAACTTTTGGTTGGAGTGTCAGTACCCTCTCAGATTGGATGATGGGACACTTATTTATTTTTCCTGCTTGCATTTGTGGAGATAATTGTGATGCATCATCTTATTGTGAGCAGTTTGTGCATCCTTGTTGCTTGAATGATGCCTATACTCATTGGGGTTGGACATGGGACTCACACCTATGTATTTGAAGCAACATAATTGTGAGATTTAATGTTGATGTGCATCAAGCACATAAGGAACTTTATTTTGGGTGGGGAAGTCTGACATATTTCCAACTTTGCATTGAGAATTTCCAGTTTTTAGTGTAGTGGTATGATTTCCACAGCATGAATGTCATTCCCTGTGATGATAAATTTGTATGGTGGATTCTAATGTTTGGATACTTACAGTTGAGGAAATGGGATCCAGGAATAAATTTTCCTGATAAGTTGTGTGGGAAGGCATTCTCATTGAAGGGGGTGCAATGCAAGCAATGGGACCCTGGCATTGCTTGTTTTGGAGAAACTTTACAGGATGGATTGATGGAGAAATTCAACATTTTTGAAAAATGGATTCATGCTCCATTTCTCCTACATGATGAACAAATTTGCAGCACTCTAGAGTGCTTCTGCTTGAGGACAAGTAGATTTGGGAGGGGAGGACCGTCATGTCCCCTCAAATTGACCATTAAAAAGTGTTGACCATGCTAAGTTCCTAGGTTCTCAAAATTGATATTAATTATTCCTCATAGGATAAATTTTGTAATAATTAATTAAGTAAGGAATGTATCTAAGTTTTATTTTCCATTTTAATTACTATTTCTCATTAGTGAGGTGTAGAGAAGCTGCCTAGTTAGGTGGGGCACATTGGGAAAGTCTACTAGCCAAGGAAGGAAAGAGGAAACACTATGACAAAAGTTGTCATAGGAAACAAAGAGGAAAGTACCTAAAAAAGGAAAAAAGAAGTCAAGGATAAAGCACGCAAGTTTTTCAAAGGAGGGCATAGTTTCCTCTTATGGAGCTCAGAAAAGCAGTAAGAGAAAAGCAGGAAAGTTTTCAAAGGAAAGAACAGTTTCCTTATGAGTTTGGAAAAGAAAAAAAGGTGTCATAACTCAAAAGAAGCAATTTTTTACTAAGAGAGGGTGTAATTTATAATTATGAAGGAGGATTTGAAATTGGAAACAATTCCACATGGTCCTACTTAATAAATTACCCAAAGGAGGCTCCTATGTGGCTAGGGTTAGGGTTTGTTGAGGGTTGACTTGCTCTCACAGGTCACCTTGGATCCTCACTTGCTAAGAAGGTCACTCAACACTATATTAAAGGTGAATTCGAACCCATTGAATAATTTTGGATTATTTTATATTGTGGTTATGCTATGTGAGCATACTCTCTGAGTGTTTTTCCTCAGACCATTGGGTGATGATCCCCAAACCCCCCCTCCCTTCTCTTCCATATACCTTTCTATTCTATTGCAGGTATGGAGCACTAGATTGTAGAACCCTCTGAGAAGGCTCTGTGTGAACCCCTTAAATTTCAGAATTATTTAAGAAAAATTATAGAATTAAAGTGCTCAGGTCTGTACACCAGAATTAGGACATTACACTTATGTTAGGAACCATCAAATAAATTTATGTTTGTTTATGAAAATAACAAAACCAATCTAAATAAATACAATTCTATTAGAATGTAAATTACAATACTATTCAACTAGTCAAGTAAATTAATTGTTAAGAAGAGATCACCTGATAAAACATGGATAACCAAAAATACTATGTATATAAGGCCATCAATCTAATCAAAATGACATTTCTTGCCTCTTAACTATGGAAATGTTTCTCAACGCTATCTGTAACAAGTTCCAATGGAGGAGTCAAATAGCAATAGTGAAAATTATACACTAAAATTATAGAAATATATGTTTTTTAATGTATTCTTCCTTACCATTCATTGAGCTCCTCTTTGTTTCAAGAATAATTTAATATTCTCTACTAAACATGACCAACCACGTGAAGGTGGAAGCTCTTATGGTCCCTCTCCCCCCTCACATCACTCTCAACTCCCCAAACCCAATGGATATACTTGTAAATAACAATTTATTTCACTATTTCACAATCCAAATAACAATGCATCTACAATGCAAACAACAATGCATCTACTGCAAATTATTTCACTTAATAGTTGAAAGATGCTTTCATTAAATCATTCTTTAAATAATTCATTAAACCATTCAATCATTGAACAGCTGAAAAAACCATTCATTAAACCATTCATTTAGTCAATGGAAAAAAAACAAATCAATAAACCATTCATTAAAGCATTCATTCAAACATTCATTCATGAAACAGAGGAAAAAACCATGAAATGTTTTTTTTTTATAAATAAGAATTACTCAAAATTTGTTTAGTCACTTCCTTTTTACTTTTCTTCTCTTTAAATATTTAGTTAGAGTCACATGTTCCGGAATCTGATCATCAGTCTCCCTACTAGTCTACTCGCAAGGTTTAACTTCAGGTGAGGGGCGATAAATTTCTACAATAATGTCAAAATATTTCATTAATATATTTACATTTTGATAAATACGAGTAATTCATTAAAAAAAACATTACGAATGTGTGTTTTTACCTACCATGGGCACATCAACATGTTCAACATTATCTTGTAAAAGCCCAACCTGTTCAGTGTTATCTGCATCTACATGCTCTATAGTTGAATTGTGTAAAATTAGAATTGATGTCCATCATTTGCAATGGTCTATAAAAAATAGTAGCACATTAATAAATTCATTACCAGGATGATAAGCATGATCTTCATTTGGTTGGTCATGTAAATCCTTGACATGAATGGAATCATTACTTTCTTGCACAAAAAGGAATAAATAATTTATGTTAATTTATTTATAAGGAATAAATTGCATGAGCATTAATAAATTATCATTAAACTATACAATTTTTACATACCAGGTCACCAGATGGATCAACAAAAGATCATGCAGTATGCCCAGAAAAGCTTCTTGAGTGTTCCACAATGGCGTCAAATCCCTGTTCGAAGCCAAGCTTCATGTAATCCGCACTAGGCAATTCTTTGAACTGATCGGCCTTCATATTTGCATGATGTCAATAATTTTACATTTTTTTCTAGAACAAAACAAAAATAATAATCTGTATGATATTTGGATGTGGATTCGGGTTTTGTGAAACTTACATATCGGGCCGCCAAGTTGGAGTAACCACCAGGCCCAAGCTTGTGTTGGCCAATTTTTTCAATTCTTTCCTTGGTGTCCTTAGATGTGTCCGAGAGCCTAATTAATTTTTTAAATACGTTAGTTGATGTACCAAAATTGATATAAAAACTAGTAATAATAAGGCTTACCACTGCATTTTGGAATGTATTGCATACCTCCCTGTTCCAGCTGGTGGTATCTTTCCTGATTTTCTCAGGCCCTTCTCTTTTCCATCTTCCACCAGGGCTTTCCACTCCATAGATGGAATCATTGGAGGGTGCTCATACCTAGGTTTCTTTTCTAGGTGAACCCTATATTGGTCTTGGATAATCTTCATATGTTTTCCAGCCTTCTGTAGGACCTTCTATGTATCGAAGGTATCTTTTTCGAACAGAATAACCAAGCGATTAGTCAAATCATCCTTTACAGATTTTGGCTACTTGTTCCACATTATGTGGATGGTGGGCCCAAAGATATCCAAGTCCAAATCATTCATATGTTTATAAAATATATCATTTCCTACAAAACGTTAATGCCATCATTAGTCAACATTAAAAAATATTATCGGTATATTAGACACAAATTATAAAAACTAAATTGAACAATCTATAATGACCTAGAATTATCTCTATCTTTATTGGAACCAGTTCTTCATTCACCAAAAATGTACACACTATTGAACCAGTGCTAGTGACATGAGAAGATCCAGGAAATGCTTCCACATCTCTATCTAACCCTGCATCCACCCCTTCTTTTGCATCATCTGTTGTGGGTGGGGCAACATCGACTACACCTTCTGCTGCCCTCGGGGATGTCATAGAGCATGTTTCCGACTATTCAATGGACAATATGGGATCAGTGTGTGGTGTACATGGAGTGGTTTGGTCACTAGGACGAACATTGCCTTGACCACCACTGATAATCTCCATAGCACGCTGTAAATTTAAACCATTGTATTATAAGTTCAATAGCATATAAAATCAAATATTATAAAGTTTTTATAAATGAATTTACATTATTATTCAAGAACTTACATCCAATTGTTTACATTGTTGTAACAACAATTGAATCCTTTTTTCAACCCTTCTGTTTGTGGAACTGCCAATGTCAGAAGAATCAGTTCCTCATTTTGTTTTTCCCTGGTCTTTTGTAGCACCCTCAATGAGTCTGCATACTCTCTAATTTCACTATCTCTCATCAACCGGGAGACCTCGTTCTGTAAAGGGTTTTGAGATGTTGTTTCATAAACTGAATCCCATGTCTGTAATTGAAATATAAAAAAAAATTCTTAGCCTTTGAAGCAATAGTGTGCACAAACAATTATACTAACAAAAATTGTCTATCATGATAGATTCATAGTATTACATATAGGATTAGTTGATGCCTAGATGAGGGTGTGGTCTGATCAAAAAATGCGGACTTACCTCGATTAGCCACCTACAAAAAAAGTAGAGAACATTATCACAATGAACGTAATATGTAAAATCTAACAAACACAGAACAAAAATAAACACTATGCTACATGTTTTATATGTGTACATTTTTGAAGTATTTAGAATGTGGAATTACATTTAGGTTTATTAGTTTCCTCGAGGCTCTAGTCATCTGATCAACAGTAGGGGACTTTCCTCGGTCAATCTGCAAGAAAGGTAGACAACATTACTATCATGAACGCAAACATAAAAACGAAAGAATACATAACAAAATAAACATTAAGCATCATGATATACATGTTTACGATTTTAAAGTATTTGAAATGGAGAATTACACTCATGTTTGGTTGTTTCCCTGATGCTGTAGTTGGCCGATCAATAACTGGTTGGCTTCCCTGATCAACACTCTACATGGAAAATAGATAAGATTATATAAATGAAGCTAATATACTAATGAAAATACATAACAAAATATTTGAATGTCCATCCTAAATTTATTACATTGGCAATATCAATGTATATCTGCTGCCTTAACTCAGGTCAACAAATTTCTACGGAGATGCAGGTGCCCCTGAGAGAACCTTGCATAAAAAAAATACTAAAAGTTACCTAAGGAAACATGAAAAGTAGAAAATTACAATTATATGCTAACTAAAAATCCTATAGATGTTAAAATAATTAATAAAATCTTGGTTAAATTGTCTTTTGTACCACAACCATACTAACCGTGTTTGTATATACATGATTCAAATTGTAATTAATAAGTAGTTCTTCACTAGCAACTATTGATTTAATTGCACATACAAAGACATAGTTTCCTTCATGTGACTCAAATATGCAGTTGGGTTCCTTTAGTGTAGACCCCGGTTGTGTACTGTTTATAAACCTCGCAATATTATCAGTTGCTTTTGGCCTTCTATCCATGTACAACATTGCTCCTTTATTTTGATCTTTGTCTTTCAGTTGTATATAATTTGTTGACAACCCATATCTATGCATACTTCTTGTATATTGGACCAGGAGCATCCAATCACTGTAGTTTTAACAAGGTCCAACATACTCCATCAATTCTGTACATCTACTGTATCCAACCTTTATGTCGTCCATGCAAAACAACTCCAATCCATGCAATGGCAACGGTGCAATTTGATATATCCTCTCATTCACACAAAAATCAGTGTTTACTTGAGGAATATCCCTAGGAACTCATTGTTTCACTAGGTGTTTGTACCATAATGGCACATCGATGTCTCCCACTATCTCATCATCATAGGAACATGACCCCCCTCCTTTGAGAAAAAAATTCATGTGTTTATTGAATTTATTCTGATTTTTGACATCTAGTTGATCTATCCCTTGTAGACCTATTGGATGTCTCACTTTCCTCTAGCCTTCCAAAACTCCCTTCACTGGAGAAAGACAGGTCTGACAAATACATATTTGGTTCTACGTGCACTATGGCCAAATTTTTTTTTGGCATAAACATAGAAAAATACCATCAACAAAACTTGGAAAGTCTTATATGCAAAAAACTTGTTAAAGAAAAAGATTGTCAAGAATGAGTTTGGTTAATAGGTGTGGGCATTTGGTAGCCCTAAAAATTCTAATGTATGCCCCTCTTTTAGTTACATACAAGTATCCATTCTCACTTATTGCTTGCATTGCCTTTTCCTAACATGAATTGGGTAGGCTTCATAAGCTTCATATGTATGCTTGTGCCCATTGGACTTTGGCAATTCAACGTTGTCAAGCTTGAGACGATCTGTTATGCATATGGAGAAAATATAACACTGCAATTTATGCCAATATATGTCTGTACAATGCTTGGAGGTTCTCCTTTAATGGATTATCTCCTTGAAAGAACATATCTTCGCATTCATCTACATTTACTTTGGATAGAAGTGATACGAAGTTGGTATGTTGGTCACTTCCATCAAAAATCGTCTTTGACATGAGTTCCTTTTTCAAGGAATCTTGGTTAATCTCCTCTTCCAAACTTCTAGGTCACTTTTCCACTCTATATTGGCCCGATTATTCATTTTCCTGGCCACTCCTCTCTCCTTACTCTACACTCGTTGCTGTTGTAATCCTTACTTTTGATGGTTGTATGTGGTTTTTAGTTTTCCCATGAATGATGTTGTGATGTTCTAGATGATTATCCATTTTACCTAATATGTTTTATGATCTATTCCATCATTGCTAGGGTGCACATACCTGTTGTTTATGGATTCTTAAGCTTGAAAGCTCAAGGGCCTAAAAGTGCCCAGATCTCATCTAGGACCCTTTAAGAGTCATAATAACAAATATTGTTATAGGATGTTATTCTCCAAATGATACACCAAAACCATACTTATCGGTTAATATTTGTGTAGGGATGTTTTTCTGATATCTCCCATAATTTTTCATACTAATGGGATTGTGACTATCAAGTCAATGCCTTATTTGCATAGTGGAAATCCTACAACAATACACTAGAAATTCTAAAAAATTCTAATGTATTCCCTAAAAATTATTATCTATTCCCCTCTTTTAGTTACATACAAGTCTCCATTCTCACTTATTGCTTGCATTTCCTTTTCCTAACATGTATTGAGTAGGCTCACAAAATATCATGTTATACATGGGCACTATGATATGCTCACAAATATTTATATAATGTATTATAAATGTGTGTTCCTAAAGTATTTGGAAATATACATGGATGGGCACTATGCTTGGTCACCTATGCTTTCACGTATCTAGAAATATGTTTGAAACATACATCACATATATCAAGTATGATGACATGTAGAATGTTGGAGCGATTATGGTGGTTGTGTATCTGGATATGCAGATGTTCTTATTACTGGACTAACCCCTTTTCAACAATAATATTTGTAGATTTAATCAAGTGTGTTTCTATATATAATTTAGAAACATATATAAAATATATAGAATAATCCTTGATCGATAAAAAGATTACAATGAGCCTCGTGACTCAAACTCAAACTCGGCCGAGTCAACTGAGTTGACCCCCAACCGAGCTGACTCGACCTTTGAAACGATTCGAGTGACAAGTTTGGTACCAAACCAAGCAAGTCAGGGTATGACTCGACTGGATCGGTAACAAAATGGTCAATTCATCCCAATTCGTACTAACTCAACCAAGTCAATGTGGAACTACACATGTCACACACATGACACTTAAATTTAAAAAAAAAACAACTTAGAAATATAAACATTGAGACTCTAAACCTACTTCATTGTCGAGTCAATTAGCTTTGTAGGATTCCTATACATCATAACACTATTTGGAGTAAAACACAACTTGCTTTGTAGGCCCTAGATGCCTCCCAAGTAAAAAATGGTCAATCTATAAAGCAACCTTCAAATAAAAAAACGTTCTTCACAAAATAGGGCATGATCCATGTGAACAAACTTCCAAGTGGACCAGCTCAATGAGTAACCTCCATGCATGTAATATCTCTCATGAAATGGTGTATAAAAGAGTGTAAGCATGCTTCAAATGATGAATTTCTCCTTTGGTAGGGATGAACACTACCCTTACGCATGTGTCTCCAAGGGTGAATGTTCCTCAAATAATGAGAGAAGGCCTTCTTCTAACAATAAATCAGTACACCAAGGTGAATTGGCCCTCTTTAGGGCTTCCATTTTATGCACAGGGGCCCTTAATGTAGAAAAAACTTGGTATTTTAGGGCCAGCTGGGCTTGTTACTTCTCTTGTGCACAGGTCGAGAGATTTTTAGGGTTTTTTTGTGACCTATGGTTGCAAGAAAAGCCACCAAAAACTGTTATTTTCTACTGATCTCCTTTCAAGAGACTGCCAACAATCACCTAAAGCACCATCCAACTTGGTTTGTAGGGTCTGAAATTAAATGAAATTTGTTTTATTTAGGTTTGTTTACCCCCCTTTTGTGGAGAAAAAGAACCTAGAATTCATGATATTGCTATAAATTGTTGATTAGGAAGTTGGAGCGGCCCTTAATTATGCCCAAAATGAAGACTTGAGGCTATTGGAGTGACCAAGCCTGCTCTTTATGTCCATATCTGTGACCAAAATTGTTTGTTAATTTCATTTCAACCCTCAAATTCAACCCAACATTTCTCAAATCCTATTTTTTCCGGTGTTCATCACTTTTCATAGGGCTATTCATGCCGAGAACTACCTTTCAACCCTCTAACTCGCCCTAGATTTATAGGTAGGCCTGTTTGGTGATGGATAAGTGCACAAGGGTTCCCAATATGCTAAAATAGGGTTGTTTCATACGCTTTTTTACTGTCAAACAAGTTTTTTTGTGCCCAAAATTCATGTGGACTTTTCTATAAGGCATATGAATGAGATTTTAGGGTTGCTTTCACCCATAGATTTCTCATTTTCATAGCAAGAATTGCAAATACCACCTCCTATTTCCATTGATCATCATCATTTAGGGATGCAATGAGCCCAGATCTAAAATTTGGCCTAATTATAGTTGATTTGAGATGCTTGATTGTTTGTTGTGACCTTCAGAATGCTCCCAAAGTGCTCAAATTTGTCCCTTTGATGCTCATACTTGATTCTAGAGTTTTTTATGCCCATGCAACTGCCCAACATTGCTCCTAGTGTGCTCATAACTGAAAATGAAAGGGCTCACTGCTGTTACACTCCATAAACTGTCCAAATTTCAAAACCAACTCAAAACTGCCTAGATTTGATTTCAAGATTACAATCATAACAACTTCACACCTGGAGAGTGTGATTAGAATCACCGGTGGACACCCATACAAAATGGAGGGTGACACTAAGGAAATTTTCTAATTTTGTGCTGGTTTTAATGCGCTTTTTACATGTTTGCAAATTTGTAACTGTACACAAATTTTTTTATTTGAATGCCAATATTTTGTAGTTGCTGGTATGTTTTGAAATATCTTAAAGCTTGTATTTTGAAGTTTGCAATAGGAGTTTGTGGTAGGTATTTTATTCATTATGGTCAAGGAATGAAGCTTTTGGTTGATTAAGGATTTTAATTATTCAAAACAAGTTCATTTATGAAATTTGTTGATGTATATGTAACTTCGGAATATATTCACTTGTATATTTCATGTATTGTACCCCAATGTTTATTCTGGGAAGTATTTGTAATGTAATTGAGTCTTGTCATGCCTCGATGTTCTTATTGAGAGGTTCTATAATGTAAATAAGTCATGTCAAGTCATTGTGGGTAACCCTCCTATTGATCAAGTGTTAAAGTCCCCGCAGTTCTAGGGCCCTAGGGTTATTAGATTCGCCTAGAGAAGTCAGCCCTAGTGAGTTATTGTCAAGTCAGGAATTAGTATAAATAGAGAGTGAGCATCTCTATTTATCACACAATCACTCACACTCAGTTGTAGCACATATCTAAGGAAGAAGAAGACACTGGGTCTAGGAAGAAAGAGGTTATTGTTGTTGGGAGATCATCTTACTATTTTGGGATTTTACTTTTGGTGTTGATTCTATCTCTGAGGAAGTTGTGGGGTTTTCTCCATTTATGGTTTCCTCGAGGAAAAAAATTGTGTTCATTGTCTCTTGTGTTTGATTGATGTACTTGTTGTTCTCTCAGTTAAAGATCCTAACATAATGCTAGCTTGAATGATAAAATTATAACATGGTATCAGAGCTAACCTGAGAAGAAGATACTATGCAGCTATGAGAATTAGGGCTTCCTATTTTTTGGATCTCTCTCCATATATTTTTAGCAAAATAAGGTTTGACTAACTCTCCTCCCTAGGGCACATCTTTCTGTCGAAGCAGAATCCAATTCTGATCTTTTTCAGTTTTGGACCCGACACTGCTGCCAAAAATTAGGGCTTGGAATTTCTCAGTGAGCCCAGGACTAGATTGATCTCCTCCTCAAAATCAAAGTTTAGAGATCAAGATCAAAGCATTTGGTTGGACAGAACTCTGGAAAATACAAACCCTAATATGCTCCTGAACCAGCACTGCAGAAATTTAGCTCCAAATCCAGATCTAACATCTTAACCTGGTAAGATCTAAATATTTTGTATTTCCATTTGAGGTTCTCAGTTAAGATGTCTCATCATACCAAGCTTGATGAAAATCTTGAGGGAGATGATAACTTTAGAGCCTATAAGTATAGGATCTCCCTAGTCCTAGAAGAAAATGAGTTAGACTCCTCTATCAATGAGAAGGTTCCAGTTCCAGAGGGAGATGAAGTTAAGGCCATTACACAAGAAGAAGTTGGTCATGGCTAAGAGGATGATTGTTGATTCAATCAAGGATCACCTCATACCACATGTGTCCTCCCTAAAGACACCTAAAGCTATGTTTGATGCCCTGAACAAACTATTTGAAGGGAAGAACATAAACCAGTAGATGACTCTGAGAAACCAACTGAAGAATGCGAAGATCCAGAATGAAGAGACCATCTAGTCTTACATTACAAGGGTCTCTCAGATCAAGGAACAGCTGGAAGCAGTATATTAAGAAGTGGAGAATGCAGAGATTGTGATGACCACCTTGAATGGTCTTCCTAGATCATGGGACTCCTTTATTCAAGGGATATGTTCCAGAAATAAGTTAGTCAAATTTAGTAGACTATGGGAAGAATGCTCTCAAGAAGAAGCTTAGATAGCAGCTCGAGAAGAAAAGATGGGAAGTGAAGATCAATCTCTCATAGTTCACTCCAAGAAAACCAAAAGAAGTTCTCATCACTCTAGAGGTAAGAATTTCCATAAAAATAACACTAGAAAAGATTTGTCTAGAAGAAGATGTTATACATGTGATGAATTAGGACACTTTGCAAAAGATTGTCCTAAAAGACAAAATAAAAAAAAACAGAAACAAGAGAATACATCATGCTCATGATGCAGAGGATGATGAACCTTCCACAAAGAGAATCAGACAAGAAAGTGATTATTCTTAAAGTGATGAAGAATACGTCTTGATTTATTCTCTCAAGGGAAACATCACACATGGAAGCAATTATTGGCTTATAGACAGTGGGGCTTCCAAACATATGATAGGATTCAAAGAGTCCTTTGTAAAACTTTCAGAACATGAATCACCCCACAAGGTGAAACTTGGAGATGACTACCAGTATCCAATAAAAGGCAGTGGAGAATCCTCCTATAAGCTAGACTCTAGAAATTCTATGAACATGCAAGATGTATTGCGCTGGAGCAGGGCCCTGTAGCTACAGGAAAAGCTGCTATTTTTGGTAGAAGATGGAAAATTTTTGGAGGAAAGAAAATTTTGGCGATGCGATAAAGGTACAACGCCGTAGCACAATTCCTGCCATGGATCGTGGGCCGAAAATCAAGGCGGTCGGAACAAGGAAGTCAAAGGAAATAGTACTTGAAGCGGCCGAGAAGAGAGCTCAACCACTGCATTTAAGGCAGCGGTGATGACAGGAGGGCTCAACTACCCTCATAAATGGAGAAGGAGCAACGAGCCGAGGTATTAAAGACAAAGGACAGAAGGGGAGCGACTGAGGAAGCAGCGCCCATACCCGCGATCAGTGCCGAAAATCATGGAAGACTGTAGGAAGATGCGGTGTGACCAGTAAGCGGCAGTTCAAAGTACAGATAGGCCGACTATCTTAGTTAGGGTTTTGGGTTACTGTTGGGATAGGCCCATAGTTTTGTATCATGGTGAGACCTTCGGGCCACCTATTTAAGCATGTATTTTGTATTATGAAAGGTTAGTTAGTTAGTTAGTTGGTTGGTTGGGCTGGTTATGTAGTTTCTAGTTGTTGTCAGTCTTGTAAGACATTGAGGAAGAGTCGAGCTCTAGTTTTTTCATTAAGTCTATAGTTATTTTACTGTAACTAGTGGCCGGATCCTTGAGCATGAATGTAACAATCTGCAGGGATTGAGAGAGAGAGAAGGGGTATATTGTAAGAAGAAATCATTATAGGAAGAGAAGAGATCTAAGAGAGAAGGGCTCCCAGCTGTGTGTGTGGAGTTTCCCAGAAGATCTCAAGCTGCATAAGAGGTTGCAACGGAACTGTGTTTACTCTCTCAAGATATAATAAAACACAGTTCCTATGGATGTAGCTTCCCCCCCCAGAGGTGAACCACGTAAAATCCGTGTGTAGTGAAACTGTTTCATGTGATTGTGCTCTACCTATTTGCTATCTGTTATCTATTACATGACTTTGCTTATCAGTTGTTGAATGTATGTATGCTATCCTTCAGTTTACAGTAACATAGAAGGTTAAATGCAAGTTGAATGTGTCAAGTATCCTGTATTTGAGTTTATCAGTGCTTGATTCATGATAGCTAACAGCTACAGTGTTAAGTGACCTCTGTATATTTAGTTGAGCAAGTTGAGCATGATAGATGTTGAGCGTGTTAAACTATAGAAGCTTGAGTGAAGTTGTTTAACACCCTTATGAAGGTTAACTGAGCTATTATACCCAGAGAGGAAGCCTCTGGACCTTGAGAGTTGATGATCATATTGAATCTTACTGTAGGAAATATCACAGCGTATAAAGGTGATATCGCATTATCTGAGGAGTTGCAGTGTGAGATATTGCAGGTTAAGAGTTGAGAAGAAGAGAAAGTTTGCGCATCGTCCTAGAAGTTGTGATGAACTAAGAGTCAGTTCCAGAGTAGAGTCAGCTAGGAAGAGAGAAATAGCCTTTGCTGAGAGACTTACCTAGTTAATTAGATTCAAGAGGACCTAGGATGCTACAGAACCTGGTTGAAGAAACCTGATTCTTTAGCCACCCCATCTAGGATCACTTCGGGTGAGACTTCAGGCCGTTCTGCGGTCTATTGCCGAAAGGGCCAGTGAGCTAGGGGTTTTGTTGGTACAAAATAGTAAACCTGGGTCTGCCCAAAGAAAATCCAAAAAATGGTTTTGATGCCGGTTTTGAACAAATTGAAGAGCTGATGTTCTGTTGGCATCCTAC
Organism: Pseudotsuga menziesii; assembly: GCA_001517045.1. Lineage (NCBI taxonomy): Eukaryota > Viridiplantae > Streptophyta > Pinopsida > Pinales > Pinaceae > Pseudotsuga > Pseudotsuga menziesii. The sequence continues at coordinate 676,126 of LPNX011011211.1, forward strand.
TAAAGAAGAACTTAACCAGTGGGTTGAGTCTAAGGAAAGAGAATTTGCTACGAAATAAAACAAGAGTCCTAAGCTGAGTACAGAGGACTGGTTACAGAAACATATCTTCATAGACCTGAATGAGATATTTTTTGTGACCTATGCAAATGAGTTGTATGATTGGTTGTCAAAGTTGAATCATAAACATGTATTCAAGAAGAAAAGGAACATTGTCTGGACACTGGAGCTGATTCACACCATGAAGAGTGTAGATAATCCCATTTCACGGATATTAGACTTCTGGCTTGCGAGTTTGCTGGAAGGTTTCATTACAGAGTTTGCAGTTGATCAAAGAAAGAGTTTCAACGAAGCAGAGAGGTACTTCTTCAAGGGATATCGTGGTAAGTACTTGAACTCTTTAAATTTGTCACTTAAGATGTTATTGTATGAAAAAGGAGTACTGGATATATTCTTAGATGAATAAGTTAAGTAAGTGTAATGTCACAAGAGTTTGAGAGTGACTCTAAAGAAATTGGATGTACACGTAGCGGTAAGAGATATAAAGTAGATTTCAGATCTTCCTTCTTTGAAGATAGTTTAGACAGTACTAGAGAACAAAGTCAAAGTAATAGAGAAAGAACAACAGGGGGTATCCCTTACCACCCTTATACCCCACAGAAACCAACCAAGGCTTAGAATAATCCCGCAAGAACTCCATCTAGTAGTTCACACACAATACATACTACCTCTACACCACCTACATTTACACCGCCAAGTGGTAGTAATACAGCAAATCAGAATCCACCTCGTAGAAACAGAATGGGGGATGACATGAAATTACCTACCTTTAGAGGTACAAGGGTAGAAGACCCAGAACAACATTGGTTCCTATGTGAAGCTGTATGGACCATTAAATAGATCCAAGATGACAATACTAAGCTTTTCCAGTTGGCCACTACACTTAGAGAAAGAGCTTTAACATGGTATATGAAGTATACATCAGTGCAGAACAGAACAGTCATAGAGGTTAGGACTGCAATGATTAAGGAATTTAAGAAACCCAAGTCTGAGTCACAATGTATCACATAACTTAAAGAAATTAAACAGTTACCCACAGAGTCAGTATGGGATTTCGATCAGAAATTTAAAGCTCTTATAGACCAAGTTAGTTTTGAGTTTGCACCGGAGTAGCATAAGGAATGGTTCATCGCAGCATTGCTCCCTCATATCAGACTTCCACTAATGCAACAGAAACTCCATATGCAGGATGACGCATTGGAGATGGAAATGAAACTAGAGGCTTCACCTTTAGCTAAGACTAGTGTAGGTATGACAAACTTACAGAATCGGTTAGCCAATCTCACTTTACAGTTGCATGAGATTAAGAAAGGAAAAGAGGTTGAACAAGAATTATGGTGTACAAAGTGTAAAGGACATGGCCATACCAAAGATAACTATCCAGTATTTGTTGAGTATATAGCAAGTGGGGATCCTAACCCCTTAGTACAGAATCAAGGGCCATGGTGTGAAATCTGTAGAACAAGAGGACATAGACCGTAGGAATGCCCTTTACTTCAGAAGTATGTACAAACTCGTAAGAATTTATACTGTAACTTTTGTAAGTCAGTAGGACATGATGAAAATAATTGCAGAGCTTATGATCTCATGATAGAGAGAAAACATGACTTCTACAGAGTCCAGTCAGAGACATCAGGACCAGCAGCAGGTCCACAGTATGAACCAGCTCATGATGGCCATGGTGGAGGATTCATAGGAAGAGGCCGTGGTGGAGGCTTTGGCCGTGGTCGTGGACCGATTGTTTTCTACAATTGTGGAGCCATATGACATTATGCTAGGGATTGTCAGAACCCTACTACAACATGTAAGTATTGCAAGTCCTATGATCATACTATAGAAGAATGTCCTATCTTGATAGACAAGATTAAGGATCCTAAGCCAACAGTAAACCAGAATATTCAGCTTACTGCTGCTGAGCAGAAAGAACCAAAACCAAGAGTCAATGTTGTGACTCGCAGCGGTGCTTCTACTAGTAGGACATCGCAGGATGCCGAAAAGAATACAGGTCCGAAGTGGGTACGTAAAGCCACTGATAAACCTACACCACTTGACCTACAGAAGAACAAAGAAACATTTCAGCAAGCTAAAACTTTCTTTACTAACCCTACATCATCAAGATCATATACATTGCCTTGTAGGGGTGTATCGCAGCAAAAACCTTGTGGCGTTAGTCCTATGCAGATATCGCATGCTACCACATCTGGAAGGTGCGAAGAGGATGAGTTGACAGTAAGTGTACAATCCTTCCTGCGGAGCTGTTTGAAACTCGTACGAAATGAGAAAGCCATAGAAGATCTTCAACACATCATAGATCAGTATCATCAGTCTTCTTCTGTAAGTAGTACACAGCGTGCTGTTCATAATATTATGGGCCATACAAGAACAAGAAGAGAAATGAGACTCACAGTACAAATTGGAGAGTTTGAAATGGATGAGGTAATCCTAGATTTAGGATCAGAGGTAAATGTTCTTACTAAGCAGACATGGGAATAGATGGGTAGCCCTAAGTTAGCTAGATCACCTATCCATCTATGATTAGCCAATCAACAAAGGGTATCGCCATTAGGTCGATTACCGCAAGTACCAGTTGATATTGATGGAGTTCGTAGCTTTGCAGATTTTGAAGTCATAGAAATTATTGGCGATAGCAGACCGTATCCAGATTTATTAGGTATTGATTGGGCATTTGAAAACATGGCTGTTATCGATTTGAAGAAAAGACAAATGACCTTTGAGGATAAATAGATTCGAGTCATCGCACCATTGGATCCTTTTGAGGGTCCTCGATACATTGAACCTATCAGAGCAGAGGAAGAGGTGCATAATATGGAGAGCCTCTATCAGATGACTGCTAACCAGAGTGATTATATCAATCCCACTGCATAAGGAAATATTAGTTGGTGATGCGATAGCTCATGCGCATCGGATTCAGATGTTGGTTTAGAAAATTGGCAGAACAGACTTTATGAAGTTTCAGCTCGCATATGTGCATTTATGACTAAGTCATTGCGATGGATTGGAACAGAGATTAAGGATATTCCGTCGTTTGATGGCTTAGCAGATGTCAATGACTTTTTACAGCATTTTGAGCAGGAAATCCCTCATGAGCAGAGGATGGCAGTTATTGACCTTGCAGTAAGAGCCACACCTGCAAGATGGTGGCATGCACATAAAGAAAATATCACATCATGGGATTATTTTAAGAGATTGATGGTGATCATATTCTCTAATGACAAGGAGCGTTTCTAGCAGAAATATACAGGAGAAAGTGACCCTAGGTCACATATTAAGATTTGTGAACAGAATTGGTCGAACATTCTAGAGGATGAATGGGTTCACCTATTCATTCACACTTTAGACACAATCCCAAGGAACTGGTACACTGAGACAGAGTTGCGCATAGGAATGATTACATGGCCAGTTATGATAGACAGCTTTGTACTCACTTTCACTTTTGAATCCAAGTATCCAAGCATTGATCAGGCTCTAGAGATTATAAAGACTAAGATATTTGATGACTATACCCTACCAGTGTATACTCAGCCTGATTGGGCCATCCAGTTAGAACATGCGCTGGAGTGTTACAAATTCATAGAAGAGCTAGGTGATGAGGATGAGAATCCTCGCAGTATAAAAATTCCAGAGTCAGAAGGGACTCGTGAAGTTGATGGACCAAAGCTAGAGATTCTAGCTGTCATAGAGCCTATTAAGATTAAAAAGATCAATATTGGCACAGAAACAAAACCAAAGTTTTCCTCTATTGGAGACTATTGGGATGATGAAATGGTAGAACACATCGCAGATTTGTTACATGACTATTAGGACTTATTTCCCACTAATTTCATAAAGATGAAGGGAATAGTAGGAGATTTGGGAGTCATGAGGATACCTTTGAAAGCGGATGCTAGGCCAGTTAAGTAGCATCCATACAGATTAAATCCTCGTTATAAAGAAAAATTTAAGGATGAGATTGATAAGATGCTAGCAGCAGGCATCATTGAGCTAGTAGAAGAGAGCAAATGGGTTAGTCCCATGGTTGTGTAGGAAAAGAAAACTAAAGGAGAAATCAGGATTTGTGTCGATTTGCGCAAACTCAATGACGCATCACTTTATGACCCATTTTCGACACCTTTTACTGATGAAGTTTTAGACAATGTGGGAGGACAGGAGATCTACTCATTCACTGATGGATTTTCAGGCTATCACCAGATAAGAATCCATCCAGCGGATCGACCTAATACCACCTTTGTGACAAAATGGGGCTCATTCCAGTATACGATGTCTAGTGTAGTTGAAAGGAGGCATCACACCCATAACTAGACTACACCAGCTGAAAACGTTTTAAGTAGGAGGAATTGCAGCAGGAAATTTTATTTTGTGCAAGTCATAGGACGATTGTAGAGTTTTTGAACATTGCGGAGTTTCATGCCAACTTTTTGGTCCAAGACAATGCAGTGTGACATCGCAGCGAGGTGATGTTCCCCGTGCTATGATGACTATTTTTTAGAGGGAAAGAGGGTCAGTCACTTCGCCTTTTGACAAGAAATTAATCCAGATATGACAAGTATAAGTTGCCCTAGATTTGGAAACAGTACAGTGATTTTCCTAGATTTGGTCAATCTTGGTCGAGGCCGCTGCTTGCGTACAATTTTTGAGGGAGATTTGAACGGATTTTCAGCAATTAATGAGGAGCGAGGCACGGGGTGTTGTCTTGTCCATGCAATAAATGCTGCCAACGAGTCCAACCTAAGCGACCGTTGCTTCAGAGATTCTTTCCTTCATTAAAAATAAACAGATCATTCAAACAGAAGGGTTACTTTTCCGATTTCTAAGAGCTACAGAGTAATTTGTAGAGTTTTCCCTATGTAGAGATACTCCTGTTACAGAGTGCTAGTTTCCCCATTTTCATAGCCATTACCAGTCCAGAGTATTGCACCAGATAGTTTACGTTTGAGAAGGAACCTTTAGAAGACATCGTGCGACGATTAAAGCATTGTGGCCTCGAGTCTGCTATGAAGACGCCACCCAGGATTGTGCAATTAGGAGCACCACAGGCCAGGCAGACGCCAAGGACAAAGAATCCATCTCAGATAGTAGAAGATTCTAGCTCAAAGAAGGAAGAAGAACTTCATGTGGCAATAATATACATTTTTCCACGATTCGAGGACACACCAGAGGTAACCATTCCCAAGGGTGCTAAGTTTCCTATTATGTTACCACCGATTGATCCTCACATAAAGGAAGATGGAGAACTGTTAGGATGTGTCCATACTCTCAAATTTACAGACTATAACCTTGGAGACAGTAAGACATATCCTTAGTTTCAGTCGAACTAGTATCTTATGGTTTAGAGGAACCTGGCGACCGGTGCAGATGAGTTTGTTCCTATGGAACATGTCTATATTCTTAATTAGTCAGGCTTGCTCAATTTGTTGAGAATACGACATTTTGGATGAGGTGCAGAGGTTAATGCCATGGTGCATGTGCTACTTTCCTATGTACATGGAGGTTACCTCTAGTTGGGTAACAGGGTTGATCTGAAATTCAATTTGATACACCACATCACCGGGCTGTCCAAAAGTAGTAAGGACCCTCAGACACACATATCATGGAAGAGAAAGGATATTAAGCTACCAGCGCTTCTGGTTAACAAGTATAAGCTACAGAGAGGAGGTAGGGCTTATGACCTTACAGCCTTAGTAGATGATACAGTCAAATTTATAGCCAGTCTGCTTGCAGGCATACTGTTAACCAAAGTTCGCTCGAAAGAAGTCACAGGATCAGTAGTTCAGCTTGTCGTGTAGGTCGCAGAAGGCGAACAATAAAATTGGTGTTTGTTTTTATTAAACATTTTTCTTGCAGATTGTTTGGTAGCGCAGGACACACCAAACCACCCCTTCCACTTCTCGTGGTTGCTTATATTATGTGCATTCGTTGGGTGGAGAGAGCCACCCAATACCCATTTTCTACAGCTACGAGGCAGAGAGTGCAGAGGTGCATGATATGGAAACTTATGGGAAAGCAAAAGCCCAGCCAAGAAAAAGCTCAATATGATAGTATTTTATGAATACTATAAGCTATTGAAGTGATTCATCCAGGAGACACTGTGGATCAACATAGAGGTTGTTGACATATATCATAATCAGCTTGATTTCATTGCGGACAGGCATACAATCTATTTGAGGCCAAAAGGGTTTAGAAAGGATGACTGGTCTATTGGATTGTTCAGGATGACTTGCAGGATGTAGAAGATGTCATCAAAGACTTTGATGAAGAGTGGAAGAAGGAATTAGAAGATGCCATAGCAGGACCTCTACTAGCAGATACCGCACGATAGATCCATTAGACAAAGGAAAATATAAGGTGGGTTTCAAGAGGAAAGATGCAGTAGAATTTCCACCAGCGGAACCAAAGAAGAAAAAATTCAAATCCTCAAAGCCAACTACACAGACCTCACTAACAGAGGATGACTATGATCTCATCGCAGCGAGATTGTAGGAGGAGATGCGAGACTCATTTCAGGCGATGCAGACATCGTAGGACAAGATGCAGAGCACGATAGATAAGCAGCTTCTAGAGTTGAAAGCACTAACTGAGAAGACTGCCATGATGCAAAATCATCCAGTCAAGGAGACAGCAAGAGAAATCTCAACACCATCGATTTTCCACGAGGATGTCTTTGCAAAGGATCGTACCAATATAGTGTTGATACCGTTAGGGAGCATCCGCTTCCCTGCTTCAATGATTGATGTGTAGATATAGGTTAGAAAACCTATCGAGGTTAATTTGGCACAATTCCCCATTGATCAACTACAGATGATCCAGCAGTAGATAGCCGCAGAGCTTAGGGATAAAGAGCTTGCGACTTATAACCAGAACACTTAGCTGATAAAATAGAATGCAGAGCTCACCGCAGCCTTTCAGAAAAAGATGAAGGAGCTAAGAATATATGAAGAAAAAGAACAGGATCTAAGTCGAATCCTGTAGAACATCACATTGGAGTTACCTCAGTGTAACATAGAGTTTTCCTTGCCTCTAACGCAGAAAGTAAGAAGAATTGTAGATAGAGCAAAGGCTCTGGAAGAGACAATGGCCAAGATGGAGGAAGACCATAAGACACATATTGCTGATCTTGAGGCTCGAACACCAGGCACACCTGAGGAATACAAGGAAGCAAGGGCACAGGCCTTTAGACTCACTTCAACATAGATGAAGTGTCACATAGATGATGCGCAGTCATTACTAGCTGATGCAACGAAGACATGGTCGAAGCTAGAAGAGCTCCCAGATAGACTGCATTTGCAGTAGAGCATCCAGAACATAGAGAATGTAACAACAACAATAAAGGAAGAAGTCAAGAGCTTAGGAGCTCTTGCAAAGCTGAAGAAGATGACAGAGATGAACTGTTTGCAATAGGAAGTGCAGTAGTTGCAAGAAAAAGAGATACAATTCAATAATATGCTTCAACCATATCAGGAAAAAATCATAGAGCTGGTCGACGCGGTTGAGCAGAAGGTCAAGGAGTTCACTGCAAGCAAGAGTGAAATTGATAGCACAGAAGACCCCATGATTACTCAAGTTATGCTTGAAGCGGCACAAGATTGTGTCGAAGATATGGACAAAGATGTCGCAGGACTCAGGGAGAGATTAGCAAGGACTTCACAGGAAGCCAAGGAGATGCTACAGAAAAAGAAACCAGATGTTAGTGGCTCAGGGATGAGCCACAAGTAAGTGTTATGGGACTGTTGGAGCAGGGCCCCGCAGCTATAGGAAAAGCTGCTATTTTTGTTAGAAGCTGGACAATTTTTGGAGGAAAGACAATTTTGGCAATGCAATAAAGTTACAACGTTGTAGCGTAATTCCCGCTCTGGATCGTGGGCCAGAAATCGTGGCGGTTGGAACAAGGAAGTCAAAGGAAATAGTACTTGAAGCGGCCGAGAAGAGAGCTTAACCACTGCATTTAAGGCAGCGATGACGATAGGAGGGCTCATCTACCCTCATAAATGGAGAAGGAGCAATGGGTTGAGGTATTAAAGACAAAGGATAGAAGGGGAGCGACCAAGGAAGCGGTGCCCATACCCGCGATCAGCGCTGAAAATCACGGAAGACTATAGGATGCTGCGGTGTGACCAGTAAGCTGCAGTTCAAAGTACAGATAGGGCAACTATCACAGTTAGGGTTTTGGGTTACTGTTGGGATAGGCCCACAGTTTTGTATCACGGTGAGACCTTCGGGCCACCTATTTAAGCATGTATTTTGTATTATGAAAGGTTAGTTAGTTAGTTAGTTGGTTGGTTGGGATGGTTAGGTAGTTTCTAGTTGTCATCAGTAGTGTAAGACATTGAGGAAGAGTTGAGCTCTAGTTCTGTCATTAAGTCTGTAGTTATCTTACTGTAACTAGTGGCTAGCTCCTTGAGCATGAATGTAACAATCCGCAGGGATTGAGAGAGAGAGAAGGGGTATATTGTAAGAAGAAAGCATTATAGGAAGATAAGAGATCTAAGAGATAAGGGATCCTAGCTGTGTGCATGGAGTTTCCCAGAATATCTCAAGCTGCATAATAGGTTGCAGCGGAACTATGTTTACTCTCTCAAGATATAATAAAACACAGTTCCTGTGGACATAGCTTCCCCTCTGGAGGTGAACCACGTAAAATCCATGTGTAGTGCGACTGTTTCATGTGATTGTGCTTTACCTATTTTCTATCTGTTATCTATTACATGACTTTGCTTATCAGTTGATGAATGTATGTATGTTATCCTTCAGTTTACAGTAACATAGAAGGTTAAATGCGAGTTGAATGTGTCAAGTATTCTGTATTTGAGTTTATCATTGCTTGATTCACGATCGCTAACAACTACAGTGTTAAGTGACCTCTGTATATTTAGTTCAGCAAGTTGAGAATAATAGATGTTGAGCATGTTAAACTATAGAAGCTTGAGTGAAGTTTTTTAACACCCTTATGAAGGTTAACTGAGCTATTATACCCAGAGAGGAAGCCTTTGGACCTTGAGAGTTGATGAGCATATTGAGTCTTACTGTAGGAAATATTGTAGCGTAGAAAGGCTATATTGCACTGTCTAGGGAGCTGCGGTGTGAGATATTGCAGGTTACGATTTGAGAAGAAGATAAAGTTTGTGCATCATCCTAGAAGCTGTGATGTGATAAGAGTCAGTTCCAGAGCAGAGTCAGCTAGGAAGAGAGAAACAACCCTTGCTGAGAGAATTAGCTAGTTAATTAGAGTCAAGAGGACCTAGGATGCTACAGAACCTAGTTGAAGAAACCTGATTCTTCAGACACCCCATCTAGTATCACTTTAGGTGAGACTTCAGGCCGTTCTGCGGTTTGTTGACGAAAGGGCCAGTGAGCTAGGGGTTTTGTTGGTACAAAATAGTAAACCCGGGTCTGCCCAAAGAAAAGACAACATATTTTTTGTAATAGGAGTAAATAAGAACCCCCTTTCCATATATGCATGTTCAGTAACTAATAATTTTTGGCCATTTGGTCAACTTTCATAGCAATTGGAGCAAACTACACCTCATTTCCCCAAGGGCCCAGAACTAGTTTTTATGTCTAATTGAAAGAAGTGATAACAACCATGGGAGGTTGATTGGTTATTCATATGAGTCTCTAATAATTTATTATACACATCCCCTACTTCAATTTAATAATTAGAGTGGGTTTATGCACATTTGGGAATCAATTTCTACCACTTACCCTGTGGGGGATTTTAGCCCAAAATTGCCAGTAAAATCATCTATATTGTTCAGAATTTAGTACAGACTTGTAGAAGTGATTGGAGGTCCATAATACATCCCTAAACATAATAATTTATTTATTATATCATTCATATATCTTATTTTAATAGTTTAGAGCAATTGGGCTGATTTGGAGACCAAGACACTAAAACTAGTGAAGAGCCAAAATTGTGAAAAAAATGGAAAATTGGGTATTTTGGTAAAAATTTTAAAAAGGGACATTACAAATGGTATCAGAGCATGATATTGGAACCTGATGTGGTCTTATATTTATGAGGACAATAATTTAGGGACCACCATTATATATTGAAATCCAAAAGTTCTTTTATTGAAGAGGAATTTATGACTGGGGATGAAAACAGAACCTCATATGATGGTGAGGAGCATATAAAAATCATTGAACCTATAATTGAAGACATGAACAAGAATATTATGGAAGGATTTGAATTGTTGGATATCCAAAGTTGGAAAAAATATATTGATTTTAATAAATCCAAGGGGAAAAATGCATCAGCTTGCTTGAAGGAGAAAAAGGAGGAGACCTATGAACCACCTAGTTCTAAAATAGGTGAAGTAGAAGAAGTAGTACATGAATATGATCAAAATTCACTCCCAAGTGACTCTGAAAAATATGAAGAGACATCACATGAGTATGAAGAAGTTTGTATTTAAAATATTGAAGATAATTTTGAGACACATTCTACCTTGGAAATGAAACAAAGAGAATCTAATGATGGATGCTTGAACTATGAAGGAGTACCTACTGATGGGTGATCACACCTCTATGTTGGTGACATAGAGATCATGTTTTAAAGCATTGCTGCAATACAAACTTCCATTAAACATGAAAATGAAGACCTTGTAGCATTTGAAGAAGAAACAAGATCAACTTCCCCATCACCACTTGAGCTTCATGAAGATGGTCCAAGCAAGAAGGAAGAAGATGAGGAGGTTCATTTTCAAGAGCCTGATTTTCTTGAAGGGTCCTTAAATATGAATGAAAACAAATTTAACTTGCAAGGAAATATACAACAGAAAAGAAAATAATGCTACTCTACCTCTTCAGCAAACTATACCATAAACTAAGGAATATTAACCAACCATAAAAAGATAATGCAACTGATCTATAACTTGAAAAGTAAACTTATACTAAACTAGGTTATGTGAACTTTTATCATCAAACTTTAAAATACTGTAAACCAATAAATCTTTGAAATCTAAATGAACCTATTAATATTGAATTTGAAACTGAGTTCTAATATTTTACATCTACTAAAATGAAATAACTTGAAGAAATGAAATTGAAAAATCCTAAGACAATGAAATGTTGTGTAATTGAAAACGAAAGACTTATTATGAACTCAAATGAGATCTGAAAATGGAATGCTGAACCTATTTCAGAAATGAGACAAACTAACATTCAACAAAGTCTATGACAACATTTTAAACAAGCTTAAGCTAATCTAGGTTTTGGGCATGAAAACAAATGAAAGCAACTCATAAACTACCTAAATCATAAACAAAAATAAAGCTATGCTGCTTTTATTAAAACGAGAACTATTTCTCACTTGAACAATAAAATATATGTTGAATGTAAATGGATTTCATCATCATTAAAACTGAAATAATTAACCTATGTGTTAATATAGAAATGAATATGAATTGCTGGAGTTGGATTCGAATCCCAACTAGCTACAGAACATGATGAAGTACTGGAAAATTAGCCTATACCCTAGCTAACTATTTCTGCATAAAACGAAATACTGGAAATTTTGTGAATGACTGAAAATTTTATCTAAGTGCGAATGACAGGATGAAAGGAAGTCTGAACGAATGGTGTGAATGTCTAACTGTATGAATTCTAAAGATATAAATTACATGAAAACAAAGGAAAATTGCATCTTATAAACAACAAAATGTCATCTACAAGAAAACAAACTATATGCATACAAAAATGAAATGACTTATCTGCACAAAAGAAGAAAAAATGAATTATATGAACAAGGAATTCTGCTGTTGCTAAGGGCCCCTTCTCAAGAACAGAGGATGTTCCACGCTAAACTGGAAATGCAATTAACAACTCAATAGAGTTTTCATATTAATATCAGAAACAAAGTTTACAAATGTTTTTCTTTATATAGTTTTTTACAATGGGAGAGTAGGTCGACCCTTTCGGTGGTCGACCTCTCTAAAAATAGGAGGTCTTAATTACTGAATAAAATATATTAGTACAACACAGAGTCCATCTCCCACAATCCGTGCATGTTGGTTCCTTTAACGTGAGCAGTTGAAGCGTTGTCAGGCTGGGCGAGTAGGAACACAGATCTTCTAGAATGAGGGCTCACAAACCATGAGTGCCAGATGGGAAACAAAAACCATGTCTTTAATTCTCCCAAGTAGGTTAACAAATGATTTCTAGGGTGCGAACGATGGGTCAAATGACCTGTAACTGAAATTTAACTCACAAATCCGATTTCTGAGCTGAATTTCAGCTAGGTTGTTGCATGAATTAATTGATGGGTGCTGAGTTTAATTATGGCTAGGATATATGATAGATTCCATTACCTTTCCTGGTGTTATGGGTGTGCTCCTCCTCTTCATGGTGCGTTGATTCCATTTCCTATGCGTGAATTCACCCTTCATGGCCTGTAAAAACATACAAGTCTGTTAGTTGTAGTCAATGACCTACATATACATAAAAGCATGGTTGTATTACATGTAACATGTTATAAAAACAAATGGTATTAAATTATAAAGTGCAATATCATCCTGTTTGGAAAATTGCATGACAGTCAAACATTGGTACCGAATTCTTGTTGGAGAGCTACTTCCTTGGAGGAGCCAGCCTTCCTTGAAGACATGGAGAAGATTCAAAAAGCAATGTGCAACATCAAAGGTAATTTAATATATTTTCTTTTTGATAGAAAAAATGTCATTAATCTTAGTGAATGGTTACATGAATCCTACTTTAAAAATAATAAAGTTATTCATAAGCTCACAATTCAAAATGAGCAACTTCTTGAAAGGTTGCAAGACACTTGTTTTTCCTCCTATGTTTCGGATTCTCAAATGGTAGATTGTTTGGAGAATTCTCATGACATGGTGCATCATGAGAAATGTGGAAATTTGAATGTGATTGATGTGTTTGAATATGAACTTGAAGAGATCCAAACACTTGATGTGGTGGAAGAGGAACTTGAATTATCTCTTAATGAAGGTTATGCAATTTGTAAACAAGAGCATGATTCCTCTACATTGGAACCAATCTATGAAAAAGGTTTCACAGTTTTGAAGGAGCTGCATGATACTACCCATATGGATCATTCCCATGATGAAACTTCTGCACTTTTTTATCATTTGGGTGTGTTATTTCATTCTCCTACATCCTACAATTCCATGTTTTGTAGCATTAGTCTCAATGAAATATGGGTGAAAGGGTTTTTTTTTATGGTGCTACATGAGGAGTATGGAACTCCTAGATTTACTTTTTATGATGACATGGTTGGAACACACTCTTATTCACATTTTCAGCAACATCATTTGTTACTTTATGATGATTCACATCTACATCGATGCACCTATTATATGAATTTGAGTCACTTGAAGACTCATGGTTGTTTTTTCTCAACACTTGGTTCATTTGATGTTGGAGGAAATTCATCCAACAATGGGGTGAATAGATTTATGATTGGAGAAATTTTTTGTTTCCATACACATATTTTGTTATATATTTATGATTCTCTCATTCATGGATGTATGGGTGAGACTTCTATGAGACATTTGAAGTCTCCTTGCTTTTTCTGCTCATTATTTGGTTCAGATTTGAATGGAGATTCTTCATTCACTTCTTGGATAAAATAATACATGGATGAATATTTTGATGCATATCACATCCTTTTGGAGCATATTATGGGGCATGGGATCCTCACCTATGTCATTGGATCAGATTTTATTGGTCACTTGAAGCTTGTATGCACTTGGCAAATGGTGGTCTACTTACTTGGAGGTATAAGCACTTTCATGATTTTTTGATGAGGCACCTCCTTGATGTACATTTTTATTATTTTGTTATGTAATTTGATGATATATATGATGTAATTACGATGTTTGGAAGAATTCATACAAGAAAATGGGATACCAAAATTCTCTTTCCTAATGGTATGGGTTGGAGAGCACTCTTAAATGTTGGAGTTCAATACAAGCAATGGGACCTTGGGATAGTTTTTAGTCCCATTGATTTCAATTTTTTTGGGAAACAAGAAACATGATAGATGGATTCCCCACTTAATAAATTTATTTTAATCAGATTAGTGCACCAGCAAGCATGGTGGTTCCTCTCAAAAATCATCATTGGAATATGTACATACTACAGGAAGTTTGTGAAAGGGTTCTCCAAGTTGACTTATCCACTCACTGATTTGACTAAGAAGGATTGCATATATGTGGTAGTGGATAGATTGACTAAGTTTTCTCATTTATTTTTGGTTACATCCTCTTTTAGTGTTGCATAAGTGGCTGACCTTTTTTCCAAAGAAATATTCAAATTGCATGGGCTCCCCAAGAGCATTGTGAGTGATAGAAATGGTAGATTCATGAGTTCTTTTTGGAAATAAATTTTCATATTGATGGGCACTCAGTTGAATCCAAGTACAAGATACCATCCCCAAACTGATGGACAAATAGAGAGAGTTTATAAATGGTTGGAAGGGTACCTTTGAAACTATGTGGGAGAACAACAAAAAGCTTGGACAAAATGGCTACACTTGGGTGAATTTTGCTACAACACCACCTTTCACATGTCAATAGGGATGTATCATTTTAGAGAATTATATGGTTATGATGCACTTACACTTTCTGATATGACATTTGGTAATAGTAGAGCTCGAAAAGCTAAATATTGGGTTGAAGAAATCCAAGAAATTTTAAAGCTTTTAAAAGAGAATTTGCAAGTTGCCCAAAGTCAGAAAAAACAATATGTAGATAAGCATAGAGAGGAAAGGACCTTTTAGGTTGATGATTTAGTGTATTTTAGGTTGCATCCTGTTAAATTTTCATATGCTTAGCTAAAAAATCAGTGTTTCATTTCATTTTCATAACAAAAGCATATAAACAGGATCACTGAAAGAAACAGTATCAGAAGAACAACACAAATTTATCATGGGAAAAACCTAAAGGGAAAAACCCAGCTAAAGATTCCTCAATATAGATGCCCCAAAAAGATAAAAGATAAAACCGACAAGGAGATCAAATCTTGATGCTCCTCCTTCTCCAGCTACTTCTCTCTTCTCCTCTAATGCGCTACACAAGTGAGAATGTGTGTTTCAAATGAGGAGAGAGACACTCTATTTATATTCATCCATTCACTTTAATAATCAAATCTGACATGTAGGATCAAGTTAATCATGTAGGCTCGAGTTACTCATGTAGGATCGAGTAACCACACTAGAGTGTTAATGACCCACCTTTACAATTAGAGGGGACTACCTCATGACTCTTATTAGTTCTTCTGATTAGAAGCATCAGGGTACAAAGTAATACAAGTGGTTCTCCTGGTAGGACCATCAGGGACCACAATAAGATACATATAGAATATTCTTCAAAGTTACAATATTTCAACACTCCCCCTTAACGAGAAGGGTATTCTACAACAACAACAATGGTAGGAGAGAGAGAGAGGACATCATCAACATCATCAAGGTAACACATCTATAAATCATTGGAAGCTTTTCAACAACATATAGTATTCATCTTCAATCTTCAACGACAGCAACTCTTTGATCAGCATCAACATCTTCAGCACTTTGACTTTTCAATCATCAACAACATCTTCAGCACTTTGACCTTTTGATCAGCAACATCTTCAGCACTTTGACCTTTCGATCAACAACATCTTTAGCACTTTGATCTTTCGATCAGCAACATCTTTTGACCTTTCAATCATCAACATCTTCAGCACTTTGACCTTTCGATCAACAACAACATATTCAGCGCTTTTGATCAACAACAACATCTTCAGCACTTTGATCTTTCGATCAGAAACATCATTATCAAAACATCATCATACTCTGATATTTAAATCAGTATGTCATCATCATCATACTCTGATCTTTTGATCAATACATCATCATCATCGTCATCATCATCATACTATGATCTTTCACCCAGTACGTCATCATACTCTGATCTTTCAATCGGTACATCATCATCATCATATTTTGATCTTTTGATCCGTATGTCATCATCATACTCTAATATTTTGATCGGTATGGCATCATCATCGTCAGCAACAACCTGCAATCCATAGTTGAAAGACATGAAAGTATTTGGATCACTTTTGGACTTAAAGTCCATGGATGATGCAATCCCACCACATTCTTGACAACCGAAGTCATTGGATTGATTATGGGAGAATCAGTCACTATCACTTTAGGACTAAGTCCAAGGATGATGCAATCCTACCACATTCTCAAGGACCGAAGTTACTATATTGATTACGGGAGAATCAGTCCCTATCACTTTAGGTCTAAGTCCAAGGATGATGCAATCCTACCACATTCTCTAGGACCGAAGTCACCACATTGATTACAGGAGCATCAGTCCCTATCACTTTAGGACTATGTCCAAGGATGATGTAATCCTACCACATTCTCAATGACCGAAGTCATTGGATTGATTATGAGAGAATTAGTCCCTATCACTTTAGGACTAAGTCCAAGGATGATGCAATCCTACCACATTCTCGAGGACCAAAGTCACTGGATTGATTACAAGAGAATTAATCCCTATCACTTTAGGACTAAGTCCAAGGATGATGCAATCCTACCACACTCTCAA
Source organism: Pseudotsuga menziesii (assembly GCA_001517045.1). Lineage (NCBI taxonomy): Eukaryota > Viridiplantae > Streptophyta > Pinopsida > Pinales > Pinaceae > Pseudotsuga > Pseudotsuga menziesii. The sequence continues at coordinate 692,775 of LPNX011011211.1, forward strand.
GGACCGAGGTCACCAGATCAATTATGGACAGATATCTCAGGATGATACAATCCCTCTTCATTCTCGAGGACCGAGGTCACTGGATCACTTTAGGGAAAGTTCCCAGGGATGATACAATCCCATTGCTACATCACTACTCCCCCTTTCGGGGAAGGTCTTTTCGAACCACACCAAGATTGTCTCAAAAGTGTTCAAATTTTACTCAGGACAGAGGATTTGTCAACACATCAGCAACTTGTTCATCAGTACTCACATACTAGAGCTTTATGGCTCCTTTCTGCATCATATCTTGAATGTAGAAATACTTGATTTCTATGTGCTTTGATCTGTTGTGGAACATAGGGTTCTTTGTCATCTTTATACAACTTTGGTTATCACATAGAATCACGGTAGTGTCCAACTCTAGGTTGAATAATCCTGACATCATCTTTTGAATCCATATGGCCTCACAACTAGCAGAGCAAGATGTTATATATTATGCTTCAGCTGTGCTTAGAGCAACACTAGATTTCTTTTTGCTAAACCATGAAATCATAGCAGATCCCAGACTATAACATCCACCTGATATGCTTTTTTTGTCTAAGATACTTCCATCCCAATATGCATTTGTATAGCCATACAATCTATACTCATGGCCATTATCATAATATAGACCAAAGTCTATAGTCCCTTTCAAATATCTCATCACATGTTTTGCAGCTACCAAGTGAACCCATCTAGGTTGAACTAGATATTGACTTAAGGTGTTCACAGCAAAACAAATGTCTGGTCTGGTATTTGTTAAGTACATCAATGACCCAATGATCTGTCTGTAATGAGTCACATCCACTAACTCTGATGAGTCATCAATTAACAACTTCAAGTTGGAATCCATGGGTATGTCCAAGGCTTTGCATTCCAACATATTGAATCTTTTCAATATCTCTACTGCATAGTTTCTCTGGTTGAGAAAGATTCCTTCTGCACTTTGCCATACTTCCAGACCTAGGAAATAATGCATTAACCCAAGGTATTTCATCTCAAATTATTCTTCTAGTTTCTTCTTGTTTTCCATGATCTATTTCCCATTCCCTATCAAGAATAAGTCATCCACATATAGTAGTAGGATGACAGGTTCTTCTTCTACAACCTTGAGGTAAAGGTTAGGATCAGATTTACTCTTGGTAAAGCCCGTGCTCAATAGGAAACTATCTATCCTCTCATACCAAGCTCGAGGAGCTTGTTTAATACCATACAAGGCCTTCTTAAACTTACATACATGAGTATGTCTATCTTCAACTTCAAATCCTTGAGGTTGTTCTATGCATACTTCTTCTTCGATCACACCTTTCAGAAAAGTTGTTTTCGCATCCATCTAATGTAAGTCCCACTTCATCATGGATGCAAGTCCCATGATAGTTATAATCGAAGTATACCATGCTATTGGGGAAAATGTATCTTCATAATCAATTCCCTCTTTTTGAGAGAAACCTCTGGCCACAAATCTTGCTTTATACTTCTTGATACTTCCGTTAGCTGCATGCTTTATTTTGTATATCCATTTGGAGGATACTGTACTCTTTCCTTCTAGTTTGGGAACTATATCCCATACATTATTCTTCATTATTGACTGGTATTCTTCAGTCATTGCTTCTACCCATTATTTCTTTTGTGCTGCTTCTTCATAGTTTGTAGGTTCTTGATATACAAGATCACACATCAAGGCTACATAATTGGAGGGCGCTCGCACGAAGTTGGTTCCACTTTTTGATGCCACTTAGGAAATCAGAAACGCACTTCCGAAGTGCAAATCAAGAACGCATATGCGTTATTGATGGTACGTTCGGGATAGCCCGAGCCCAAACACAAGGCTAAGGTTTGTGGAAACCTATATCGCATATCCGATATATCGCATTCGCGTTTTTGTAATGTTAAATATCGCATATGTGATATATTGCATATGCGATATGAAATATTACAAAACGCATATGCGATATATCGCATATGCGATATGAAATATTACAAAACACATATGCGATATATCTCATATGCGATATGTAAATTTCCAAAACGCATATGCCCAAGCCTTTTCCTTGTGCATGCTTGTGAGAATTATATTTTTAGATAGATCTACTTCCTGTGATTCTTCTTACCATTAGAGATGCTATTTCTAGATGGTATAATATCCCTCCTATAGTCTATGTTGCATCTTTACTCTATATTGTGGAAATGTAGACACTTGAGTGAGAAGTAGTTTAATGTACCAATTGATATTTAAAATTTTGTCCTTGGATTGGATTTGTTGTTCTAAGTGGAGATATGAATCAATTACAAGGAAAAAAGGATTGATGAATTTCTTCTCCACTTTTTCCAATTATTCTACATAAATTTTTATATGGTCTACAATGAACATAAGTAGACATGTCTATCTCTAAAAAATGTATGTGATACATTATTAAAGTCCACAATACCAATATGTTTCCCTCTTAATCATCTAAAAGTACATCTAAAGAGAAATTTTGTGGTGTAATTTTACAAATACCATCATACTATGTGATTAAATGTGTTAGTGTTTGGATGTAAACCTTGTTCATATTGAAATATCTTCATTTGTTTCTCCACTCATTTGCTAATATAGGTGATTTAGAAAACAAATTTGATTTTTTGCAACAACCACACATACAACCCTAAAGATTAACAACATGAAAATTAATTGAGATGAATACCTTTATTCTCATTTAAGGAGAAGGACCTTTTTCATTATAAAGATATTTCTTGTCTACATAATAGTTACCTTCTTCCCAAGGGTTATTGTTGTTCCCAATCATGTGAAAATTATTCTCTAAATGCTACTATGTTTTCTACCCTTGTTGGTAATGGTGAAAATATGATATGAAATATTTTGAGAGAGTGACATTCCAAACTATCACTATGCATCTTGTATATGTATAAGTTCATCTCCTATATTTCATATTCCTATAGCTCCATTTTTTAGTGAGTTCCATCTCTATAACATCTATAATTTATTTTCAATTGGGTTTAGCTAAGTGGTTGGGATGAATGATTGATATCCTCCCTACTAAATCTTACCTATATAAGTGGCACATTGTGATCTTAATGATCAAATTATTCTAACATGTACTTTATCTCTATGTTGTCAAAGAATCGATCTTCCATGGGATCCAATTAAACTTGGGTACTATCCCTAAAATGAGGAGAAGTACGTGGTGGATTTTAGAGAGACATGTATTTGATAGAAAAAATAACAGATCTATGATATCACTAGAAATGAAGGAGCATGATTATCCGACTGAACTCCTTGAACTACTTTCTCCAAGAATAAAAGCAATATTCAAACATCCAAGCATAAACATCCAACCCTCCCAAATACAAATTAATTTCCAGGTGGGATGATGAAAGGCCTACCAAACTGACCCAAAGAAAGTACTAGTTACAGCATATAGTTGTTCCAAGCTTCATAGGCAACACAAGGAACATCCAAAATGTGCATTGGTTGAGTTGGAGGGAAACTCAACACATGGATGAGTACTAACCATGGATGAGAGTTTTTCTCAAGAGGTGTTTATAATTTTTATGATATGAATGGCATTAAAAGACAACTCACTACTACTTATACACCTCAATAGAATCGGATAGTTAAAATGAAGAAACGTATAATGATGGAAATGGAAAGAACTATGTTACAGACCAGGGAATTAAGCAATTCCTTTTGGGGAGGTGAAGTTGCTACAACAATATACATTCTCAATCAAAGTCCCACAATTGCACTTGAAATTATGACTCATTACGAATCATGGTATGACAAAAATCCTAATGTTAATCATTTCAAAGTTTTTGGATTTTTATCCTATGTTCATGTAGTTGATAAAAAGAGACAAAAGTAGGATCCGAAAAGTGAACCATGCATTTTTGTGGATACAGTGAGAAAATTAAGGTTTATAGTTTGTATAATCCTCTCACCAATAACATCGTTGTGTCTAGGGATGTGATTTTTTTATCAAGGGGGAGTTTACGGTCATAAAAAACACCATGTTGAGAAGTCAAAAGATGGTTTGAATAGTGATAATATTGATGATATTAATCATGAGAAACCCATTAATGTTTTAGTTCCAAATTTTGTAAATACACCAAGTATCCCCTCATCTAGTTCTCCAATTTCATGTACAAGTCCTACAAGGTGAGATTGTACCATCATGTTTTGAACAATATTATAAGTTAATGAGTTTTCGATGCAAGATATGCAAGAAGATATTATAGTATGTAGTTAATCTCATGATAATTGTTTGAGATGAATTTATATGCTATTCTTTATGATGAAATATAGACATAGTTAATCTGACCATTAATCCAACATGTAACATGTAGAAACAAGAAAAATAATATGACGGTATGGCATACATTAGAAAGGTGTACAATCTAGGTTAATCTCAGCATGTAACATGTAGAAACAAGAAAAATAATGTTGATGGTATGCCATACACTATAAAGATGTAAAATCTCAAAATACAAGCTAAGATATAAGATATAACTTTAAAGTAACATGTTGATTTTAGTCTAAAACATAATTATGGTAAAATTAAGATA
>LPNX011011214.1:6049-71722 GCA_001517045.1 Pseudotsuga menziesii
ACCAAAATTTAAAACAAATTTTATAAATTTATAAAACAATTATTTACCAATTTTATAAATTGAAAACAATTATTTAAACTGTTACCTCTTGGCTCCGACGCCATCGTGACGAGGTTGGGTTGCTTCGGGGTGCTTGGGTTGCTTCAGGGTGCCAATCCTTACGCCGCTCGTCGTTCCTCGGTCGAGCTTGCACAGTGGAATTTTACAAAAAAGACGGCGGCGGCCCCCGCGGCCTCTTTTTATAATTTTTTCAGTGCAAATGGTCAGGTAGAAAGGTTACTCCAAAATATTGTATTAAAAAAAGAATAATTTTTTACATAAATCATAAATAATTTAATATATAAAAGCTAACCCCAAATTAATTCTATTATAAAAACACATCGATTCTGTTAGAATAAAATAAGTAAGTTATATTAAAAAAATACATATGTATGTTTTATCTCACATTTTAATTTTTAAACACCAAATTAATCATATCATAAAAATACATAAATTATGTTAAGAAAAAAAAGGTAAGTTATACTATAAACTAGCACATCCACATAGTTTGTGGTTGGATCACGTAGATAGGGATCAAATGGTTGAGTGATAGTTATGGAATGGAAGAGAGTTTGGAAATATTTTTTTATTCCTCATATTCTTCTAGTTGAACGGGTCCATGTGTAAGTTATCCATGCATTGCTACCACTTATCCATTCATCAACTAGTTACCAATATATATATAATTGTTTATTTCCAATTTTGAACGGTTGCCATAAAATCAATCTTGACAGTACATTTGTCTCATCCTTGTCTGTAGATGAAAATACATATGTATGCTTTATCCTAAATTTCAATTTCCAAAGTACGGTTGGAGATAAGATTTTTTTTTTCATTTTGTTATTTTATTAAAAGAAAACATTTGAACGTATTTTCATTGTGTCTATATTTTATTATTAAAAGTGATCTCCAAGTTCAAGGATATGAATGCATTCAAGTGCCACACATTTTTTTCAAATTAAATTTGAGTTTTAGTCACTTCAATAATACATTTTTTTATTAATTTTATTTCTAGTATGTAACCCAATCATGGTAATCTAGATTGTAAATTGATTATAGTGTAAAGGTGACTTGACCTTCTCAATAAAATTCATAGTTCATAATTTTTTAACATATCTCTTATTTGGCTTTTTTCACCTCAAAATTCTTTTAATGATTTATAGTTATCTAATTCAATGTTCACAATTATGTTCTAGAAATTAAGTGATTGAAAGATTCATCTTTTCATCAATACTAACTAGTAGTGACTATATTAATACAAGGCTTAAAACCCAATTGGTCCACGATCTATATTTTAAAGAGCACAAAGGCTCAATTGTTGGTGATCGACTATGAGAAACCCATGTAAACTATTTTCCTTTTGCATTACTCAAGTGGACATGTTAGTTGGGGTCCTGGACTATTTCCATCTTTGAGCATTTTAACCACGTAAAACACTCGTGTATTGATATTTAATCTATGTGAGTGGTTGCCTCAAGTTGTTTTCCCTATATGGATATACCATGTTTAATGAACAGAAGCTATCGATTCAGATAGCCTCCATCAAGTCAGTGTTATCAACCCAACCCATCTATCCAAGCTTGACTTTCGTGGCACTAGTGGGTGTTATGCAAGGTATAGGAAAATAAATCAAAAGATTTATGTGGCAAGGGGGGAATGATAATAGTAAAAAATACCACTTAGTTAACTAGAACAAAGTTTAATCACCCTATGGTAGAGGTTGATTGGATATAAGAGACCCAACAACGAGGAATCTGGTGTTGGGAGCTAAGATATTGTGGTAGTACATCTTAAGGAAATCAAAGTGGTGGGGAAAAATATATGAGAATAGAGGCACTATGAAGCCTAGATGACACCCTTTTGAGCAATTTTGGCTCCCTTATATGCAGATTATGCAAGGATTCAACATCCATTATTCAAAATCATCTTTCCTAGCTCCTTAAAAATGGGAAACTCATAAAGATATGGGAACCGTAAACTGAAACACGACCTAACATCATCAAATTCAGAGGACTAGATGATTGGGCAAGGGATCAAGACACTTTTTTATCTTTTATTTTAGGAGCAAGGTGAGAGTGGATGACTGTTGAGATGGAAGTATCTACACCCTCCAAAAGATATTTAGAATCAACCCCAAATGGTCTTCTCTCATTTGCAGGGTTCTACACCTTTAAACAAAATGGTTAAGGACTTGGGGCGATGGGGCTTCAATGGGGACTCATATGTGATAAGTCAAGGATACCTTGTTAAACTAAAATCTCAAGGTTTGTTTCTCAAATAAGAAATCTAGAAGAAAACATGGGGCATGCACTATCTTCCAAAAATAAAAATGTTTATCTAGCTTCTGGACCAAAGCAAAAATTTAACCACAAAGAATCTTAGAAATCAAGAGACACACAGGCACACTAGAGAGGTCTGTTATGTCTTATGGTTGAGGAAAAAACAAACATCTTTTCATGGATTGTGATTTTTCCAAGCATGTATGGTAGAACACCTTTGTAGATTTGGGAAGAGAGATTCCATTACCCCAAGACTAGCGACAATGAGTACTTTTCCATGAAAAATGAAATATTCTAGGGGTTTGGTGCACAAACAATGTTTGCAACGAATTTGGGTGGAAACCCTAAAATATTTGACATAGAGTATCTGGCTTACAAGGAATCACACCATCTTCAAACAATAATTTGTTAATCCAAGGGTAGACACTAGTTGATCTAGAAGTCTATTGTATGAGATAATTTGATGAAATGGAATAGAACTAATATCTAACACAAATTAGGAGTCGAAGAAAAATGGTAGTTTCAAGCCCTATTTCTTTCTTTCCATAACCAAAAACACAAATAAGAATACCATGACAATAAGCACAATGGCAACTTGGAATGGAGGATGGGGAGTATTTCCCCTCTTTCAGTAAGGGATAATTGTTTATCAGTTGATAGGAGATGTGGTTGCACTATAGATAATTGGTTAGAGATTCATTTAGCAACACCAAATGGTCCATGGTCCTTAATATGCCTAGCCAAAGACAGAGCATCACCCCCTAGTGTTGTGACATTTGTAACCCTCATCTTTACTTAGCATGTTTTTTGGCATGATGGTATGTTAGAATATGATATTACATTTACACTTTTAATGTAACTCACACACTTTCACTATTGCTTGTCTTAGTCTAACCTTGGTGTTTCTCTTCTTACTTAATAACTGTGTTTTTGTATATTAATATGTAACTTGGTGAACTAAGTCAATGTGATTTCATCTATTTCATAACATATTACCTAGCCATCTTCATTCTTGCTAAGCCAATTCACCCACCCCCTTCACTTTACCCTTTGTGAATGAATAATTATTAATAACAACATATGGTCTCACTAGTATTCCAATGTATGAATGCCTTAATCAAAGTGTAAAGAGTATTGTACTCTCAAGAAAGGAAGATGTTGATAAATTAAATGCAAAGGAAAATATCACGAAAGATACTCCACATCATAAAAACCAATTCCCCTTCTCCCAAGTTGTCTAAGACACATCTATGAGAAAAATGGATTAAGCCAATGAAAGGGATAAGCAAAATGTGCAAATAAAAAAGCACCAAAGTCAAAGAAATAAATAAAAACAAGAGCCATGTGGTGGCAATGTCCTTGACATTTCCAGATGCTGTTGCAACTTAACTTGATAGCAAACTAGAAATTTTGGAGTAATGAGAATTTTAAACCAATCACTTAACTGGCAAAAATATTTCAACATTCATTTATGTAGATTTTATTTTATTTTATCAACAACATCATTGCAACTATAAACTTGTTGAATGCAACATGGAAAGAGAAGTAAACAACTAGGTATTTTTATACATACCCTCTCAACCGTGACTATGACCACGCCATAGTAGGAGCTAGAGGATTTCTATCACAATTACAGATAGCCAAGAATAAAAAATTGAAAACCGGGACAACCGAAGCATGGACCAACCATAGTCGTATTATGTTGCTTCAACTCACCTTCACGCAGATGAGAACATGGAAGAGAAAACTAGAACCAACAGGAAAGTCATACGAGAAGCATATTCAAACATAGCAACAAACACAGAGCCATAAACTTGTAAAGGGTGCCTTAAAGATGCCCGTATCTGACAGAGACCCCCACTATTGATTGCATATATGACACCTCCCATATCTAACCTCTGAAGCATGCGCTTTCGAACCCTACGGAAGATCCAGCTGAAACTTCCGAAAAACAACTCTCCAAATATGCCAACCGCGGGAAGCACCATTTCACATGAAGACAATAGAAGGCCGTTTCCAAATTTCCGGAGAGTTTAAAAAGATCAAACCACCAACATTTAATGGGGAAACTAAGAAGAGGGAGGAAGCAGAATCCTAGTTATCTGGGATGAAGAAGTACTTCCAGATTTATAACTATTCTAACCAATTAAAGGCTAGAATGGCTATCTATAATCTCTCAGGGAAAGCTGATATATGGTGGCTAGATTTAAAGAGAGTGAAAGGAATAAGAGAGAAAAACATAAATTGGAGTACCTTCAAGAAGTACTTTAAAAAGAAATTTTTATCTGAACAATATTATGAAGAAAGGGCTAAAGAATTCTATGAGTTAAAACTTGGTACAATGACTATGAAAGATTTGAACAGTAAGTTTTTAAGTCTGCTTAGGTATGTGCCATACCTTGTAGATGAAAACCGAAGGTACAACGGTTCCTCCATTGTTTACCTTATCACATAAAGGATAGGATTGAGTATGACAATCCAAAAACTCTGGAAGAATCTATGAGGAAAGCCAATTTCTGTTATGAACATAATCGGAAAAAGGAGAGCATGGCCAACTGAAAGGCCAAAAAGAATAATAATAATTATGATCAAAAGAAGAAAGAGTTTGTGCTCAATTGGAATTCTAAAAATAATAAGGCCAGAAATTTTTCTAATAAGAATTTCCAAGGGAATAAGAATAATTCACCAAACAATCAGAACAATCAAAAGAGTAAAGAGTCTGCTAATAATCATGGTAATTACACAAAGAACTTTGAACGAAAAGAACCCATAAAGTGCTGGGAGTGTAATGGCCCACATTATGCCTCAGTCTGTCCTAATCGAAAAAAGATTATCAATAATATCCATACAATACAGGAGGAGATGACAGTTGGAGATTTAGTGAGGACTATGCCTATGATCAATGCAGCCTTAGAGAATCGATAAGCAGATTATCAAACTTCCATGGTGGAAGTAGAAGGTAAGATAAACCAAACACCCATAGCTATTTTAATTGATCCAAGAGCTAGTCTAAGTTATATTTCACCTAAATTGGTAGAAAAATGTAAGCTGCCCATTAAAAAGTTTGTAAGTTCTTGGTTGGTTCAGTTAGCTATTGGTGCAAAAAGGAAGGTAACTTGTTTTGTAAAGAATTGTGCAGTAATTATGGATCAATTTGAAACTTTTGTAAAGCTCAATGTACTACCTCTGGGTTCATACGACATACTAATCGGTATGGATTGGTTAGAGCAACATAGGGTGATCTTAAACTGCTATGATAAAACCTTTACTTGTATAAATAATGATGGAAAATCAATAAGTGTAAACAGAATCCATAGAAAAACAAACATAAGACAGATTTATGCTCTGCAGCTTAAGAGAGATGTTAGGAAAGGTTGTAAGGCTTATGTAGTAACGGTAACCAATGAAGAAAATATAAATAACATTGATAAATTAAAATTGGAGGATATACCAGTTTTAAAAGAGTATGCAGATGTATTTCCAGAGGAAATTCTGGGACTATCTCCGAAAAGCGAACTAGATTTTACCATTGAGCTGGTACCTGGTGCAGTACCCAGCTCAAAGGCCCCTTATCGGATGAAAATACTTGAACTTAATGAACTTAAGTCCCAATTAAAATAAATTATTGACAAGAAATATATTCGACCCAGTGTGTCTCCCTAGGGGGCACCTGTCATCTTCGTTAAGAAAAAGGACAGAACTCTACTACTTTGCATAGATTACCGTTAGTTGAATTAGATGACTATTAAAAATAGATACCCGTTTCCTCGCATAAATGATTTGTTTGATCAACTATGTGGAGCCACAGTGTTTTCGAAAATTGATTTAAGGTCAGGATATCACCAAGTTAGAATTGAAGACGATGACATATTTAAAACAACTTTTAGGACTCGATATGGCCATTTCGAGTTTGTTGTCATGCCATTCGGGCTAACTAATGTTCCAGCTGTTTTTATGTGTCTAATGAATAATGTAATGCATAAATATATGGATAAGTTTGTGGTCGTGTTTATCGACGACATATTAATCTATTCGAAATCTGAAGAAGAACATAAGGGACATTTAAAAATTGTCTTGCAAACGGTTACGAGATCATCAACTCTTTGCAAAGTTTAGTAAATGTGATTTTTTTAAGGATAAAATCCAGTACTTAGGTCATGTGGTGACTAAGGAAGGAATTCGGTGGATCCCGAAAAGATAAAGGTGATTGAAGATTGGCCAGTTCCTAAAGACGTAACTAATGTTCGATCCTTAATGGGAATTACCGGTTATTATCGGAGGTTCATTGAAGGGTTTTCGAGAATCGCAAATTCGATAACCTCCTTGCAGAAAAAGGGAAAGAAATTTGACTGGAATTAGAAGTGTGAGGATAGTTTTAAAAAGTTAAAAATCTTATTAACTAGCACACCTATTCTAAGAATAACTTATCCAAATAATTTTTTTTTAGTGTGATCCAGATTTATGGAGGAACGCAACAGAATACACAAATAACCATAGAAACAAATATGCAGCGGAAATAACACTTCATTTCATTAATCAATAACTGAAACTTGTTTACATACAGAATGGAAATAAACTAGCTAGAGTGCTGGTAGCCTATCTCTGAGAAGAGATGTGGCGACTACTTGCCTCTGAACTCTGTGTTACAATGAGGCTCGAAGGCCTATATATTATTGAGAAACAATGGAAACCCTACACATCCAAAAACCTAAGCCTAGGAGGTGAAACGCCTTAATGTGGGCCCCGTTGGGTAACTTCCTTGGTACATCAATTTCTTGGGGTCGTAACTTTAGCATACTACCTCCGTTTGACGCGCATGATATATCGTTAGAAATATCTGTTTAAGGACTACATCCATAAACTACAACTATTGAGTTCGGAACAGACTCATATTTTCCCGACCATTCGATGCCAAAAAAACGTCGTTTAGGGACTCAAAACGGCTCTGGAAGTTTAGGACCCGAAAACTGCCAAAAATAGTAAATTGTGCTAGAATTAAGGAAACTTGAAAACTGAAAGAAACAATGGTGGGGGTCCAAGAGGAATAGGTGGGTGGCCACCAATATCCTCCTGGATCATTCCTCCCCCCTTAGGAAGCAATGGTCCACATTGCGTTGAGTTCCTCCATGAGATGAGGAAACTTCTGTTGAACTTGGTCCTTGGTGAGCCACTTTCCCTGGTAAAGGAGTTGGCTTGCTTTGACAAATCGATATAGCTGGATCTTCTGCTAGCAGGTGTTCTTGTTTTGTGTGTCCATAATCCAATCAACGATGGCTTGTTCCATGCAGTCGGGGTTTAAATTTGTTGGTGTGAGTTGTTCTGCCACATCTGATGTGTCCAGTAGAGGTGGAAAGTAGGGCCGAAGGCGGTCCACATTGAACACTAGGTGCAGACCAAGGAATGGTGGAATGCTGAGCTCAAAGGCATTGTCCTCAACAGCCTTGGTGATGGTGTATGGCCCATATCGGAGTGGGCAAAGCTTGCGATGGGGTCCAGCGAGGTGCTCCTTCTGCAAATGTAGCCACACTTTGTCGCCCACTTGGAAGTTGTGTTGCACCCGATGCTGATCATGTCGCTGCTTGTACTTAGCATTGGATCTGTCCAATATTTGATGAACCTGTTGGCGAATGTGATGAATGCACTCAATGAAGTTGTTTGCCTTGGAAAATTCAGACTGGATATGAGCTGAATCAGCCTAAGTAGCTGTAAATGGCATGGCTACGTCAATGGGACATAGTGGCTGGAATCCCAAGCCCACCTGAAAGGGGCTGTGGTTGGTTGAGCTGTGGAGGGCCTGGTTATAGCTGTGTTGTACATAAGGGAGGCTCTCATCCCACGTGCGTGGATACTTTGAGTTGTACATGCGCAAAATGTGTACGATCATCTTGTTGAAGACCTCTGTCTAGCCATCAGTCTGGGGATGGAAAGCTGTGGACTTTGTGAGCTTGGTGTCTAGCATTGACCATAGGCTAGACCAGAATGTACTAAGGAACTTGCTGTCCCGGTCTAAGATTATAGACTGTGGAATCCCAAAGTGTACCCACACTCATTCAAAGAAGAGTTTAGCAGTGGCTTCTGCTATGATATTCTTCTTGCAAGCCGCCATTATGGCCATCTTTGAGAATCTGTCAAAAGACCATAAACACTCAGTTGTTGTCGTGCTTAGTAGAAGGAAGGCTTGACATGTAATCCATGGAGATATTTGCGGAAAGTGTCTCACCGTGATATGCCATTGGATTCCCTTGTTGAGCAAGGACTACCCCAATAGCATAGTCAGAGGCATCTGTCTCGATCTCAAATGGTTGTTGCAAGTTTGGTAATGTGAGCACTGGAGCACAGCATAGGCGATGTTTCAATTCTGCAAATGCCTTCTGTTGAGTTTTTGACCAAAAGAATTTTGATTTCGCTCCTCCCTTGGTGACTTGACTCAAGGGCCAAGTGATATGAGAGAATCCCAACACGAACCTACAGTAGAAATTAGCAAGGCCCAAAAAGCTGCGAAGCTCTGTTAGAGTAGTTGGGGCTGGCCACTCCCGAATGACTTGGATCTTGGTTGGATCCACATGTACCCCACAGTCATCAATAATTTATCCCAGATACTGAACCTGGGTCATGCCAAAAGTGCACTTGTCCAAATTGGCACACAACTTGTGCTGCCACAATGTTTGGAGGACCTGTTAGATGTGGTGGAGGTGCTCTTCCCAATTCCGGTTGAAGATCGGGATGTCATCCAAGTACACTACTACAAATGAGTTGGTGAATGGCCGCAAGATGTCGTCCATCAATCTCATGAAGGTTGCAGGAGCATTCGTCAGCCCGAAAGGCATGACCAACCATTCGAAAAGGCCCTCCTTGGCTTTGAAGGCAGTGTTCCACACATCGGTCGGTTCGATTGGTACCTGGTGATACCTGAACTTTTAGTCGATCTTGCTAAAATATTTCACCCCTTTAAGTTGGTCCAGGAGGTCATCAATCTGTGGGATCGGGTACCTATTCCAGACAGTGATCTTGTTCAGCACCCGATAGTCAATACAGAGTCTCCAAGTCCTATCCTTCTTTTTTACCAACACGTTCGGGCTCCCACATGGCGATGAACTTGGCCGGATGTGACCCTTCTACAACAGCTCCTGAATTTGCCTCTTGATTTCATCATTCTATAAAACAGAATGACGATATATTGGTTCATTGGGCAGCGGCGCACCTGGGGTTAGATTGATGGGGCGCTTGACTTGACAGTGGAGAGGCACCCCGGTGGGTGAGGTGAATATGTCCCGGTACTCCTCCACAACCTTGTCCATTTGTTGTTGTCGTCCATAGGGGCCTTGTCTGGAAGTTGTGGCAACGATCTTCTTCTTGCCCCGAGGGCGGATCATCAAGGAAACAAACTTCCCGGTTTTGGAAATGACCTTATTGCATTGTTTTGCAGTAACCAAAGAGATAGCGGCAGGGGGTGGTACCTCTGGTATTCTGTACAAATTGTTTCCCAACGTAATAATAACAGTGCGAGGACGGGACTCATACACATCATGTCGCTTCCAGAAGTATGGTTGACCTAATAATACATCACAAACATCAAGAGGAGCAATATCACATAATACCTCATCGATGAAGGGCTTGATGCTGTAGGGAAGTCGGCACTGCTGGCTGACATGGAGATCTTGTCCTTGGTGATGCCACCCGATGGTGTACGGTTGCGGGTGTGCCGTGGTGGGCAAACGCAATCACTTCACGACCTCTGCTGAAATCAGGTTCTTTTGGCTCCCACTGTAGACAATGAACTGTAGCGGGGAACCCTTTACCCACATCTGGGAGTGGAAAAGACACTCCTCTTCCTCTGAATCTTCTGGTTCTTCCTTTTGGATCTTCGTGGTGGCAACGGTGGCGTTGGGCTCTGCATTGATAATCTTCTTCCCTCTGTCATTCCCCTTATCGGGTTCTGATTCAGTGTCAGAGTATGCATCTGATTCAGAAGCCTTTATCTCGGCCACTAGTGACTGCTTAGCCCGACACTCACTTGTGTTGTGAGTGGGGCTCTTATGGAACTCGCACCACTTTCCTGCTTCCTTCTTCGGCTTTGTAGTGTTGCTCTTTGCTTGTGGCTTTGGAAAGTTTTCTTGAGTCGCCATGCCTTGGCTATGTCCTTGGTTCTGCGTTTTGGGGGCACCTTTCCCTTGCTTTTGATTCGCAGATCCAAAATCTCGCTTTTTCTTTTTGAATTTTTGCTCAATTTTGGCAACGTACCGATATGTCGTACCAAGCGAGGAGATGTCAAAGAACTCCATTTCCTCCTGAATGTATCTATGCAGACAACTGCGATACTTCAACAGCAAATGTTTCTTTGAATCTTTGATACCCAAGTTGGTGCGCAGGGTATGGAACAGATTCGTCAGCTCATGCACATCTTGATCTCTTTGTTGCCGCAGCATAGTCCATTAGATGTACTTGTCCTCATAGCTCCCCACCAGATAATATTGTCCCTTTATGGAATCTCGGAAAGAATTCCAAGTGGGTACAACCGAGAATAGAGAGGGTTCCTCCTCATCCTTTCTCTCACAGTAGGTTTCCCACCAGTCCTTGACATGTGGGGCGGATTTGAGTAGAGAAAAAGTAATATTTTCCTGGTCAGAAAAGTAATGAACCAAGAAATATCCTTCTAATAGATTCAACCATTTATCTACAGCGTCTGCATCTATTCGACCATCAAATATGGGAATGTCGAAGTTTACTTGTACCTTAAAAGGGGTTGCACCTCCAGAGTGGCTGATAGATGCAAATGCGCCGCCAGTGGGAAGTCGTTGAAGAATCTGGGCGAAGTTATCCATCATCGTGTTCCTTTGTTTTTCAAGGGCCTCCTCGAGCAACATTTTGATAGGATCTTCTGTGCCCTCATATTTCTTTTCGTCCCCCATGGGTGGCCGTCGGGATTTTCGAGGCTGATCTTGCAAAGGTTCAACTAGATCGAGCCCTAACTCTTTATACCCTGCCCTTGTTGGGGACATGCAAAGAAGGACCGATAAAGAGCAGATTGCTTTGATACCACTGATTCAGATTTATGCAGGAACGCAACAGAATACACAAATAACCATAGAAACAAATATGCAACGGAAATACCACTTCATTTCATTAATCAATAACTGAAACTTGTTTACATACAGAATGGAAATAAACTAGCTAGAGTGTTGGTACCTTATCTTTGAGAAGAGATGTGGTGGCTACTTGCCTCTGAACTCTGTGTTACAATGAGGCTCAAAGGCCTATATATTATTGAGAAACAATGGAAACCCTACACATCCAAAAACCTAACCCTAGGAGGTGAAACGCCTTAATGTGGGCCTCGTTGGGTAACTTGGTACATCAATTTTCGGGGTCGTAACTTTAGCATACTACCTCCGTTTGATGTACATGATATATCGTTAGAAAGATCTGTTTAAGGACTACATCCATAAATGATATATATAAAGTTTGGAACATACTCATATTTTCCTGACCATTCGATGCCAAAAAAATGTCGTTTAGGGCCTCAAAACGTCTCCGAAAGTTTAGAACCCGAAAACTGCCAAAAATAGTAAATTGTGCTACAATTAAAGAAACTGGAAAACTGCAAAAAAAAATGGTGGGGGTCTAAGAGGAATAGGTGGGTGGCCACCAAAATCCTCCTATATCATAGTGTGTACTGATGCCTGCAATGATGGTCTAGGCAGAGTATTGAGTCAAGAAGGGCATGTTATCGCTTATGAGTCTAGGAAATTAAAAATTCATGAAAAGAATTATGCAACATATGACCTGGAATTAGCTGCTGTCATACATGCTCTAAAGATGTGGCGTCATCATTTAATTGGAAAATTTTTTATTCTAATGATAGATAATAAAGGACTAAAATATTTGTTAGATCAACCTAACCTGAATGCTAGAGAAGCTAGGTGGCTAGCTTTTCTAAGTGAGTATGATTTCGAAATTTAGCACATTAAAGGGAAAGAAAATAAAGTTGTTGATGCATTAAGTAGAAATGCAAGGCTGAACTTTACAGCAGTTATCAGCACTTATACAATAGATCTAGAAGAACAACTTAAAGTAGGGTTAGAACAAGATGAAATTTACCAAAAATTACAAGCAAAAGCAAAAGAAAATCCAATAGAAAGTTTAAGTAAAGGGTACAACTTGAATGAAAAAAGATTTTTACTGTATAAAGACATAATGTATGTACCTAATGTACCTAAAGTTAAGTTATTAATTTTAGACGAAATCCATAAAACTCCATACTCAGGCCATCTAGGTTATCAGAAGACTATAACTATGTTAAGAAAATAATATTTTTGGCCAAACATGAAGATTGAACTGGCATAATATATCGCTAGATGTTTTGAATGTCAACAAGTAAAAACTGAACATCAACATCTAGTTGGATTACTTCAGCCATTGCCCATTCCTAGCTGGAAATGGGAGATAATTAGTCTTGATTTTGTTACTGGACTGCATAAAAATCAGAATTTAAATGATTATATAATGGTAGTGGTCGATAAATTAAGTAAAACATCCAATTTTATACCTGTAAAAACTATGTATAAAGCTGCAAACATAGCTGATATCTTCTTAAAGCAAATTTTTTGATTGCATGGAATACCAAAAGTTATAATCTCAGATCGAGACCCTAAATTTACAGGTAATTTCTGGAGATCTTTTTTTAAAGGATTAAATACTACATTAAATTTTAGTAATTCGTTCCATCCTCAAACTGATGGACAGATTGAAAGAGTAAATCAAGTATTGGAAGATTTACTAAGAATGTATGTAAAGGATTAGCCAGATAAATGGGAGGATTATTTGCACCTGGTAGAATTTACCTATAATAACAATTATCAAGCGTCAGCCAGATTTAGTCATTTCAAAATCTTGTATGGAAGGAAGTGTAACACTCCTATCTCTTGGAGTAATCCGGTGGATTGATTAGTATTAGGTCCTGAATTATTGAAAGAAATGGAATAAATTGTAAAGCAGGTACAAGATAATCTGAAAATTGCGCAAGATTGACAGAAAAGTCAAGCAGACCTTAAAAAAACTCCAAAGGAGTTTTAGGTAGGTGAACATGTGTTCACCAAAGTGAGACCCAAAAAGAGTTCTCTGAGGTTGGGTAGTTGTGCAAAACTAGCACCTTGTTACTGTGGTCCTTTTGAAATACTGTCCAGGATTGGACAAGTAGCCTATCGGTTAGCCTTACCACCGGATTTAAGAGTTCATAATGTTTTTCACATTTCAGTATTAAAGAAATATGTGCATGATGCTACTCATGTTATTAACTAGAATAATGTACAGGTGGAACCCGAAGGAGATTTTATGGTGGAACTGGACTATATCCTTGAGTGGAGGGAGATCACATTTCGGAACTGCACCATTGGTCAGGTGAAGGTGCAATGGAAGCACCTTAGTCCAAAGGAAGCCACTTGGGAATTGGAAAGTCATATGCAGGATGCATATCCAATTTTGTCCCAGGGGAATTCTGAGGACGAGGAATAAATAACATCGAGGACGATGTTATAATTTAAGGGGGTGTGTATGTCACATGCCCTAGTTTTGCAAAAATAATTTTATATTATTTGAGGAACAATATGTTAACTTTTATGCTAAGTTGTAATTGATGACCCAGTGGAGTCAAGGATATTTAATGTAAATTATGAATATTTTATTTATAAATAAATAAATGAGGAAACAACAGCTTAGGAGAGCTGTTAAAAGAGTGTTTACTGGTCAAATTGGTGGAGGAGACTGGGTGGAGAGCAAACTGACATGTGGCAGCATCCTCAAACCACTTCCAACTATTGCAGGTGGCAACCTCCCTACATTTGTGGTCATGATTCCCTTGGAAAGTGGAATCGAAGTAGGTGGCTTAATTAATGAAAATTGACCCAAAAGACCTAGGCATGTTTATAAAAACTCCCATTGAAGAGAGCTAAGGCTACTCATTCTAGAGAAGTGATCATTCAGGATGAATGAATTTACTTTAGAGAAATTCAATGGAAGGGAAATTGGAAAGTGTTTGAGGGGATA
Source organism: Pseudotsuga menziesii (assembly GCA_001517045.1). NCBI lineage: Eukaryota > Viridiplantae > Streptophyta > Pinopsida > Pinales > Pinaceae > Pseudotsuga > Pseudotsuga menziesii. Next base: position 20,410 of record LPNX011011214.1, read on the forward strand.
ACTGCTGATTGATCTTGTTGCAACTTCTAATATGAAGATCATACTACTGAGAGTAGATTGTTGTTACTGAGGTAAAGAACTAGTCAGGTGACAAGGGGTTCTGCAGTTGCATACTCCACCCAGTTCTCAGCCAAGAAGACCAGGAACAGGCTCAGGGGTCCTGAGGAAGTGTTGTTTGAGCGCTCTCCCGGAGATTGGTAGGGAGGAATGACCTCTTAAAGCTGTTGTCATCTTGTCCTCAACAGGTTCTATGCTATTTTATTTTGCTGTCTTAGTTAAATAAGTCTTAGTTTATATGCTACATGAATGTTATAGTTCTGAGTTTGTGAAATGTTTGAGTTAGTATTCTTATTGGACTGTTAATGGAAATGGAAATGATTTAGGAACATAATGAAATAGAAAGGATTTAAATTTCTAAGCTGTGTTTTTCCACACCTCGTTACAGGCCGTACTCTGGCATAGTTAGATTGTTTAAGGAAAATGATATAATTTTTGTAATGGAATGAGAATAGTAAATATGATTATGTATTTGTATAAAAATGAAAATAGAATTTATTTCAATGTTTACAGTACAATGAAAAGCAGTGTTATAGTTTATTCTTATTTACTGTTTAATTTAATCTATCTAGATGAAAATACAGGTGAAAGAAATAGTAGTATACTTTAGTACCACGGTATTAGTATACTGTTAAGAAATATATGTTTACAGAAAATAATAACTATTATTCAAGAAAATACGTATACAAGTAATAACTAAACAGTTCTGAAAAATATTAACTTAAAACATAAACTATTATTTATTAAAAACCAGATTAGGGTTTCTCTTATAAACCTTTATTTATTTAAAATAAACAGAGTTCAGAGTTATAAATCTTATCTCTACAGAGCTCTAAATAATTATAAATTACAAAGTAAAATAAATGTATTTATAAATACTAAACGAAATAACTAAGAATTAGATGCATTGTGCTTTTAAAAAAAACTAAAAAAAAACAGACAAGTTATTACCAGTGAAAAACTAAGGGTCGAAACCCTTTCGACTAACCTATTCAAGTACAAGTAAATCCATATCCAATTACATTGCTAATTGAGATTTAAAATTTACAAGGGAACTGTACCTGTGAACTAGACTGAATATAGTCTTGTCATTAAAACTTTACAATGTATTTATAACCTTTTTTTTATTTTTAATACTTCATTAACAGGATAATGAAACAACAATATACCTGTAATAGCAAAACATGTATTACAAAACATTGGCAAACAAGAAACAATGCCCAATTTAATAATTTGTTTAAGAATACATTTACACAAGGGTTTCATTTCCATTAAAACCCTAACTATTATATTCTGGATTAATAATATAAAATTTATAAATTTACATTATGACTGTTCCACAGTCTTCATATTAACGCTATTTATTTATAAATGTTATCATTAACAGTAAATTACTTCATTGACAGGTGAAGAAGAAAAACCCATTTTGCAGTATTATCATTTAAAAGATCAACTAAAATAAAACAGAGTAATCAAACCTTGAGTACAATAAAACCCTTTTATCTCAAAGCCAGAGTATGATATTATCAAGCCGTAAGGCTGTACTCACTTATACAAACCAAGGTAACTACATACAAGTCACGGCTTATAAGCTGGAGCTACCCAGCAACACGCAAGGGTTTTTAAAAAACAAAACTAAGTAATAACAAGTACTAAGCATCTAAACATTGGAGGAACTAAAGCCATGCTTCCCTTCAAACTGTAACTCCTTTCCAATAACCATTGCAAGCAGGGAGATGCCACGACAAATCGGGGCTTAGCCGTTATGGCCACAGAGATAACCAGCGCTGGAGAGTTTTATTTCAAGCCCGAAGCCGAACTGTAACCTGCAAGAACAAGACTGAATGCATTAGTTAGATGTTGTATTCATTATACTAAAATTGAACTAGAAATTAATAATAAGAGTAGGGTAAAAACTATTACCTGTAAGTAAGAAGTCTGGAGACGAGGAGGAGACTAAACTAGTTTGAGGAATTGCACTTTGAAGAAACAAAACCCTTGTGCCAAATCTGTGACAGAGGCAACGAGGTTCTTATTTCATTTTTTCACCGATGATGGAGCAAGCCACGAGCAGAGATGAGGGTAATGCTATGCCCAGTTCTCTAAACTACTGACAGAGTTAAGAAAACCACCCTCACGAAGTTCATAAACTTCCAGAAAGGAACCAAGTTACAAACTGTGAATCCCTTAACTCTTGCACAACGATACAGCACTATACTACTCACATTGGAACTGCCAAATGATGAATCAACGAACCTCTCATGGACGCGAAGAAACCCAAACAATGTAGAGCCAAACCCTCGAAGGATAATGAAGAGGATAGGGTTTCTATGTGAGTTTTTAAATCGACCAATGCATGGTGGAGGCTCATCCACGTGCCCATCGAGATTTTTAATCAGAAGTGGGTCGATTCATATAGTCAACCTGCACTGTCGAGTGAACACATATTATTACCAATCATTTATACTTATAACTAATGATAATGTTTTGGTATCGTATCATTGTCATGTAGGATAACATTGCAACCGACCTTTTGGTAAAATCATATATTTTATACAGCTAATAGTATGGTTTTGTATTAAAACAATTCTTAACATTTGCTTTTTGATAACACTACAATCAATCAATTGTGAAAGTGTATATGTATATTGTTAGCATTTGCATTTGATAACATTAAGATCATTCATTTGTAAAAGTATATATATGGAGATCAAACCAAAGAGCGAGTGTTCAAATCCCACGCCCTAGTTTTGGGTTCTCGATCTGGAAGATGCGAGGAAGGACCACCCAAAAAAATTAAAATAACTTGGAATTTTAAGGGTGAAATTTGAATCTTCAATCCCGACATGTGATAATACATTGCAGCTTGCCACGCTCTTAGCATGCATGCGTATAATGCATCCACTAAAACACAGGTGGTATGCACAATGCAGTGAGGCAGTTTGTAGGTAGTATGCATCCAGGAGGTCTGCACAATGGACTGAAAGTGAACTGATGAGTTGTCAAATAAGTTCGTACCTAGCAATAAATTTTGATGGTGGTTCATACCCATGAAAAATTCTCCCAAAAATTCTTAAATAATAATAATGTAGTGTTGTCAACTGCCTCAAAGCGATGATATTCTTCCAAAATTTCTTAAATAATAATATAGTGTTGTCAACTGCCTCAAAGCGATGATAGCCTAAAAAATGATTTTGATGGTGGTTCATACCCATGAGAAATTCTCCCAAAATTTCTTAAATAATAATAATGTAGTGTTGTCAACTACCTTAAAGCAATGATATTGTCCCAAAATTTCTTTAATAATAATAATACAGTGTTGTCAACTGCCTCAAAGTGACGATAGCCTAAAAAATGACGCAGATTTTAGGATCAATCAAGCCTTGGGCTGAGCGAAACGCCCATTCACGGTCGTGCCCGAGTAATGCAACAGTAGATAACATTTAAGGCAGTAGTAGATAACAAAGGCAAACCTTACCATCACACATGGTGTTTAGATCACTTCGTCGCCGAGTCTTGGAAAGGCGATTTATATATATTCCTTTGTCAAGGACATAACAATGATAGCAGAGCTTGCCAAAATCAAATGATGGTTGCACTTCACATATCCAGAAATGCGGGTCTTCATGCCACACTAATATCTTGACACTTTTCCCAATTTATATGCTTAACGAGAATGTTTTAATATATTCTATTTATTTTATATCTAATTAGCTAGATGCAAGGCAAGGTCATTTCCACCATACCAATAATAACATTTTAAAAAAACATTTAAAAAACTAAAAAACAATACACTTAAAAAAAAAACACACAACCTTAGTCTAATTTCTATGTTTTTTTTAAAATTAGTACAAATTGCTCCAAATAATTGCCTTGAGCGATTCATATACATCCCCTTATGGAGGACATAATAAAAAGTGATTGCAATATAAAGATGCAAGGATGGATGATACATGATAGTTCTTAATAAGCACACATATGGAAGAAAAATCTAAAAGCAACTCCCTCTTTAAAGTCAAGGATAGACCAAACACTCATAGGTTGCTATAATAGTTATTCCACAAAGATTTCATTTCTTCCATATGTACCCTCAGTAGACTTAGGTAAATTAAGCTCTACATGTTAATATACAAACTCACATGTAAAAGGGTTATGAGGGTTAAATCACTATTAGACTCGACGAATTGATGAGCAAGTTTGAGAAAATGTGTTTGTAATGTACATCTTGTGTATTAATATCATTTTAGACTAACATTCCCTAAGTTTTAATTTTGGTTAATTATTACTTCATTAGAGGGGATTATTTACACATGTACTTTGATGTTTGGACATTATTGATGGCTATTAAGCATGATTGGATGAGATGACCATTATTTGAGCTTATATTGTACACGTTAACCATGATTATGCAAGCATCCTCTCTCTTTAAGGAGTTTGTCAATGGTTGAGCATTGTTTTATGTATTTTGGCTCTATCTTGGAGAGTCCTTAGGATAGATCTAGGGTTTTAGCAACTTCACTATTATTTTATAGTAGAGGGAGTTGATATTTTCTACTATATCAGAGAGATCACTTCTCATTGTCATTTGTTATTGATATGGGAAAATAATACTATCATATTTTTCTATCTTTGGCTCTTGTTTTCTTGGGTTGTCTTAAATGAGCTCAACTTGGTGTTTCTACTAAAGGTAAACTTATTTTACTTTGCCATTATAACATCTATTAGTTGGTTTATTGAAGAGTAGTGTTTCTACATAGTTTATCGTATTGTTAATTTATTTTGCATGTTAGAGGCACTTGGTATCTTAGGAGGGGTTCCCAACAAGTGATATAGATTGAGGTTTGAGCTAGACAAGTGGATTGAAGGAGCATGCAAGGTCGCCCTTCCTTGACAAAACTAATTAGCCAAACCAATTGTTTGTAGTAGGATTTTGCAAGGGTTTTCATCAAGCATATACCAACAAGGCTCAATAAGTGAGAGACCTACTCCATTAGCCTAATGATTTAGAAAGAACTAGTTTTGTCTACCATTCTACAACTAACCATCTGAAAATCTACTTTTTTTGTTTTGTTTTAGGGTAGTTATTAGCATAAGAAATTTAGTGAAAAAATCTAGAACAATGGAAAAATAGGAGAAAAAATTCCAAAAAATAATTTCTGGGTTTTCTAGACTTAGTTTAGTGTAGGAAATTAATTTTAAGCTAATTTTCTGAATTCCCTTTCGGTTAGTTTTTTTATTCTGCAATTTATAGAATTAATTTCAGCCCTTGAGATTTGGAAATTTTTACTTTACAGAATTTTCTCATCCTAGAATTTCACTAAGCTAATTTCTGGGCACTTTTGCATCACCTAGATCACAAATCTAAATTTTGGAAATTAATTTCTACAAAACTCCAATTCTGGAAATTTTTGTTTGAGATGATCTAACATAGAATAATTTGTGTTTAATGCTATGCAAATTTTCTGCAATATTTTCTGAAGCTAAATCTAAGTTTTATGGTGATTTATTTGTTATTTCATCCCTCTGAATTGATTAAGACAACAACATTATTCTGAAAAATTCTGTGGTTAATAATTTAATGCTTAAGTAATCATTATTAAAATTTGGTTAATTCACACAAATTTTAATGATGGTGTGTGAAGCCTTAATGATAAATCTGGTATCCATACTTCTGAATATTGTTTGAGCAAACACATACCTAAATTCCAAATTGCTTATGGTTCCTAAATTGCATTTTCAAATTATTTGGAATCTTGGAAATTGTCATAAATTCACTGTTTATCTATTCTATTACTAATGGATTATGAATGTGACCATGAACACAATTAAGTTTGTGGGATTAATAATAAACCAGCATAGATCCAAATCCTAGGCTCTATCAAGCGAGAGGGATCAAATCTTTGGAGGTGCAAACATCTTCTTAAGTATTGCACTCAATTATTAGCTTTGGTGTGATTCAGACCAAAAGACACATCTAAGGTAGACATATAATATTTATATTATTAATATTTAATACTATTTATGGCGGCCGTATAATATTTTTTATTTTGATAAGAAAGAACATTACAACATCTCCCCCATACATGGTTTTAAAATCGTGTGCAAGGCCCTCCTAAAACCATGAGTTGTTTAGGAGGCCTTGCACATGGTCTTAAAACCATTTGCAACAACCTCCTAAACCATGTATAATAAAACCATGGGTTGTTTAAGAGGCCTTGCACATAGTTTTAAAACCATTTACAAGGCCCTCCTTAACCATGTACAACAAAACCATGGGTTGTTTAGGAGGCCTTGCACATTATTGTTTTGTTAGGTAGCAACATTACAACATCTCCCCCATTTTAGGTTGTTTTTGTAGCCGACATTTATTTTGGAGGATAATTAAAAAAAAATATTTTTTATGGCCGACATTTATGCAATCATTTTGGTAAAAGTGATTTCAGTCTTTGAAACTTGAGTGGACATTTAATAAGTTTGCATATTTCCAAGGGGGCTGTCTCATTCAAGTAAACAATTTCATAAACTAATCAAGTTAATTTGTTACCATACACTTACTAGTGGATGAATTGGGGCGATTAACCATTTACTTTAATATGATATTGATACATTGTGGCACATTGTTGGTTAACATTTCCATAAGTTATTTCATTTAATGTTCATGGTTATTTTATCTTGAGCAATCAACTTTCTATAAAGTGCTTTTATCACTTGGCATATCTTCAGTGGTTCAAACACTTTGTGGGTTGCTTGACTTAACTAAACGCTTGTAAATCTTTGATGAGTTTAAGGTCCCAAGATCCTCCTAAATTTGATAGGGAAGCCTCCCTTGGCATTAAAGATTGGCCTAAAACGTAGAAACACTTAAGCTAAGGTGGTAGTGAGAGTAGTCTTTCGAAGTTACATTTCTAGCACTAGTGGATTGAGGATTTGCCATTAAGGTGTTAAATTGAGTTGTAACAAGCCAATGCCACAGTGCCAAGGCTAGAAAGCAACACACTCTTTTCGGGAAGCCTCCCTTGGCATTAAAGATTGGCCTAAAATGTAGAAACACTTAAGCTAAGGTGGTAGTGAGAGTAGTCTTTCGATGTTACATTTCTAGCACTAGTGGATTGAGGCTTTGCCATTAAGGTGTTAAATTGAGTTGTAACAGGCTAGTACCAAGGCTAGAAAGCAAAATGAAAGCAACACACTATTTTCGATTGTGTCTTGAAAGGCAATCCATGGGTGACAAGTGTGTTTGGGGGGATGGGCTCATTTATGATCTCGAAGGAACAATAGAAATTGCAATTATGTGGGTGATAAGGATGTCAACCGATAATGAGGTAAAAGCTCTAGCCTTATAGGAAGGCCCTGTAATTCTAAAAAGCAAAGGCATTCGATGAGCAAAGGTTGTGGGGGATTCAACATTACTTATCAAATCACTTAGTTATCAAAAGCCACCTAAGATCCTTCATTTAAATAGACTGGTTCAAATAATTCCTTCAGAAATCTATGATGTGGAGAGTAGAGTTTTTACATTTTCTACGAGGCCACAATAAGCTAGTCATGTACAAGCACATAAAGGGGGCAGGCTAGCAAAAGGAACGTGTGATCTAAATGAGGGTTGTGGCACCTTGCCACCCTGTGACTTTGTTAATATTAATGGAGTGTGTTCATTGATTAAACATATGGCACATCATGCTAAGTAGAGGATAATGATTTTATGCATTAACATCTCGTCCATGCATGCGTGCCTATAGTGATGCAACAAGTGGTAATGTATTATATAATAGTGATTGATAGAGATGCATGCACTTTATTTCTACCCATGTTTTGAAATTATACCAAGTGAATGACCATCCCTCATAAAACAAGAGAGGTTCGTGAAGAGGTATTATTTTGGAATTTGGCCCTCGACCTAGTGTTTTTGTCTCCAATGAAGAATTCTCTATAAGTACCTCAAACTATGGTGCCCTAGATTGTGGGTTTCATTATGCAGTGTTGGTGGGTGGGGTATGGTGTGTGTGGAGTTGGGAATGAAATTGCCTTCACCCCCACACCAAGACCAATTGATGATGCTCTAGATAGTGAATTTCATTATGTAATGATGGCAGACAGAGTGTAGTTGGAATTTGTGAATGAACCTAAAGCACCAAGTTGTACCTTCCACAGTTGGAGAGGATGGCGAGGTGGTTTGGAGTATATCTAGTTAGACATTTGATAAGAGGTGTCACATACCTAGTAGCCCATGTGCGCTCTCGAGGTCACAAGGTACCTCAAATTTCACCATAAAACTTATCCTTTAATACCAAAGATTAAATCTCTATCTTTTTGTAGCATTTCAATAGCATAAAACAAAGCTACAACAAAATTTCATACTTGAATTTATCCTCCCACATGCAACTCTATAATAATTTCTTCCATCATCATGCAAGTTAATTCCATGCTCGCCAACTATAGAAAGATGGAAAATAATACAATATAGAGTTGCATGGAATTTTTTTGTAAGAACACATGGAAGAATCCTATAATAACAAAACTATAAACATGGCATTCAAACACTTATCTTTATGGGAATAATCCTCCAATTGTCTGCAAATGAAGGATGTTCTTCCCAACCTTAGGCACTCTGTCACACAATCTCTCTATGACAGATGCCAACCCCAAGCTAAGGATGCTATTTCACAAGGGTGAAATTTTTACATTTTCCTACTCAACCCACAACTCAAAAACTATTCGATGCCCAAACACCCTCTACAGTTATCCCATTCAATCAACACTCTTCTCCCTTAACTTAAACTACACCAAGAATGGTATCCCCTTTTCTATATGCAGTCCATCAAACTATCTTGATTCCTTTCCAATACTCTAGCACATGCAATCTCATTGTCAGGGCTGTAAAGATTCTCATCTATAAGCAAGTTTTCCTCTAACAATGGCACAGTAATCATCGACACCCATTTCCCGTGGCATTTGCATTAGCATGCATGGAAGTTCAATTTAACAACATAATTGTATTTTCTCTTATTTTTGTTAATTCCCACCAACAAATAAGGTGATGGATAATGATTGTAAAAACCCCCCTCTAAACTCAAATCCCAACATTTTAATTGCATGTTCTCAACTTGCCATATGACTCTACATGAAGAGTCCACTTTTCACCCTTTCATCCCAAGCTTAATTAATACAACAAGGTCATTAAATCATCTCTCCTAATCATGGGTTTAGGGACTTTGGATCATTCACTAATTAAGTTTTATAATAAAGCTAAGATCATAGACTATATAACTCACTAAAGTCCTCTTTCCTTAGCCCCCCTTTCACTTCCCTCACTTGTGGAATCATAGACCACCATCTCTCGTAATCATGGGTTTAGGGACTTTGGATCATTCACTAATTAAGTTTTATAATAAAGCTAAGATCATAGACTATATAACTCACTAAAGTCCTCTTTCCTTAGCCCCCCTTTCACTTCCCTCACTTGTGGAATCATAGACTGCCATCTCATCTCTATCCTTCAATTGCAACCATTAGGAAATTTGATATATCAACCAATGTACACCATTATAATATCTTTGGTACCTTCGGCCATATATGTATGGTTTCTAGCCATTGGATCATTTCATACATATTCACATTCTAGGGTAAAAAACAAGGCATTACAAGTGGGTTGACCCCAATGGCCAACAGTCATTGCACGGGTGGATGATTATATTTTGAGTTGAATGAGGTTAAATGTGATTTAAAGTGCAATGAGAAAGAAACCACATAGGCTTAGTATGGTACCCTGAGTTGGACAATTCGATGGAACTGATGAAGGACGAATTTGCTAGTGAGATCAAGGCAAAGAACAGGGCTAGAGACACTTGTGTGGTCGACTCTGCAAGACACATTACGTAGCTATGTGATTGGGAAAAAGAGCTAGAAACATTTATGGGCATCCATCAACTTAGGTGGCTAGTTCCTCTACTTACAATAGTTTTTTAAGGAAGAATTCATTTCTTTATAATGTGAAGAGAAACGATCTGATTTCAAAGAGCACTGAGAACTGGTTTTCGTTCACAACAATCTTCAATTAATGTCCCACCGCCACGGAGATCCCAGCCACAAAAAGGGGTTTTTTAAGGGATGGACGTGAGGCCTGAATGAATCGTTTTAGACAAGCCTCGTAGAGCAGAGCTCTCAGAGAACACTGCATACTATGATAAAACACCCCAACATGCGACAAAGCTTAAGAGCAAGCAATCGTTTTGAGAGCTAATAATCGATGATGATGTTGACGAGAACCTCAACTTTATAAATGATCCAGAAAAATAGCCTGCTCTCGGGTTTTCTTTTCCGCTTATCATTGTACCTTTGTTTTTAGAAAGCTTGAACATTGAATCAATATAGTAGAGAATTGGAAACACTTTTATTTTGGCCTATAAATGCAAAATTGGAAACGAACAATGAGGGGACTCTTTCGATTATTGAATTTTTAATTTCAAAGTTTGAGCTTGAAAGCTGAATTTGAAATTCGAAATTTTAATTTCTGCAGTGCATGGATATATGTGCCAGTGGGCATAATATTAGTCGTATCCCTCTTGTACATTGAATCAATATAGTAGATAATTGCAAACACTTTTATTTTGGCCTATAAATGTAAAATTGGAACGACCAATGAGGGAACTCTTTCGATTATTGAATTTTTAATTTCAAAGTTTGAGCTCGAAATTTTAATTTCTGCAGTGTATGGATATATGTGCCAGTGGGCATAATATTAGTCGTATCCTTGTATCAATATATCCAATATTCGGGGATTTGTATCCATGTACTCTGTTCCTGTATCCGGTGTCTCCAGAATCCCCATAGCCACATAAATGGGCAACCTTGATCTAAAGTGTTTACCATTCACTCTAATTATATGCACACGCTAATGACAAACTGAATTCAAAGGAGGCTAAACTTCTTAGTCCCCAAAATTCAATTCCAAATGTTGCAGTTTGTCCCCAGTTATATGCACACCCCATCACAAAATCTGGTTGAGAGCCCGACTATATCACCACCACTAACAGTTCAAGCATTCCAGCTTTGACAGTGGAGCAGTCATCAGTGTGTTCATAATTTCATAGAAAAATAATTCTCTTTATGCTGCAGTTATGAGTGTAACATATCCCAAAGACCGTCTTCCATACCTTTCACAATAAAAGGGACCATGAAAGAAGAAGATCCAGGATTACTTTGGGAGTATAATAGGCGACAATTTTCTTGATTTTGTAAGCACCTTGCAATCACAAGGCGCAATAATTACTGAATACGAATCCTAAAATACAGAGTCACTGAACAGTATAACTGCTGTTCCCCGGAAATGTTATGAAAACTCTAGTTCGGGGGTAAAACCATCAACTAACTGCTAATGCTAGACGCTTCTTGTATTTTCTGATGCATTTTGTACTGCAACATAGTTGGTGCACAATCCAATGGCGTTTCCCCTGCAAAATCCAGCACAAATCCATATCGTAAATATAAATACGATTTAATAATAGCATGGTAACATATGGATGAAAGCTCAACTAGCTTCAGATTGGGCCATTACAACCTTGCGCATTTTTTGCATCCACGCTAGCTCCAGCATCCATCAGAATAAAAGTAATTTCTGTGTGATTAAAAACTGTAGCCTGCAGGTTCGGATCATTTTTTAGTCACTGAATCCAGAAGTGTTTTGCAAGGCAAAGAAAGAAAAATAAAGAACATTTAGTAATTTACCAAATGCAATAAAGACATTCCTTGCTTATCACAATAGTTAGCATCCACGCCCTGTCACAGAATAGCATGCTTCAGTCAAAATCCTTTTTTTGATTAATACCTTACGTTTAAAACATAATACCATAATGCTACGTTTAAAACATAATACCATAATGCAGATATCTGTCCAAAACGAAAGTTGCCAATGTGTCGGCCATGCAAAACTACTCAACTTCCCAATACAGATTTTTATTCTTACACAGAGATTTGGTTAATCCACTCAGTCCCCTACCTGCCTTAGAAGATCTTTGACAGCAGATATATCATTGTTCTTGATGGCTTCCCTTAACCCCTGGAAAACACAAAGGACAAAACTTTCTAAAACTGAAATTATATGATGAAAACTGTTGTATACCATATATGCAACATGAGCTGCAGGAACCCAGATTTAAGAAATGATAGAACTTAAATATAATTATCAAAAAATAACTCGTTCAATCCACTTAATGGCAAAGAAAAGCATTTGAATTTTAATAAAACTAAAAACTTAAAAGCATTCACCTCTCCGTTTGTTTCATAACTGCTAGAACTTTTGTCCATGGATACATTAGTTGACTGCCCGCTGGTAAAGAATAAACTGCAAAAAGATTACCTCCATTAGAATGCCAATCAATACTCAGATATGCTTTGTTTCAATACAGCTATAGTGTAAGATGTTATATGCTAATGGCAAAATTAGGATCTGGAGAAGACTCAGAAATTAAAAAATCTGACTCCAGTCAATCACAGAACAAAGTAGCTCAAGGGAACCTAAAACAAATCAAACTTACTGAGATCAGGATGTGATGCGATAGTGGAAGTGACAATAGGTTTGGTCATTTGGTTGACTCACCATTAAGCCTCAACCATCTGCTTCTGTGAAAAATGATAGATCTGAAAGCATATATGTATGTCTTCACTTTCATGCAAACCCTTGTCTTATCATTCATGCAATAAAAACCTATAACCCTTGTCTTACTTGCCTTTTAAAGAAACGTTTAACAGGTTCCAGCTTAGAATAACGCATGTTTCCATATTTTCATCCTGTTTGATTCATATGCTACTCTATCTACAGGGTTTAGGGTAAGTTCATTCCTTATGTTGCAACAACTAATCACAATACTTAATTACAAACATGTACCAGTGGCAGGTACCATATGCCATCATGGAGGAAGGTTCATTATTGCCCCCAGATATACAGAATTTTCTTAATACTTACTGGCATTTTTACGGAACCGCTTACAACATATTATATTTTCATGATACTCAATTGCTTTTTGCCTTCAACTGCCAATAGGGAGCATTTAAATGTATCTGCTCTCACATTAAGCAACTCACACGGTCAAGGGTTTTCCTCTACCATCTTGTCTAAGAATTGTTTTCTGGTTCTTTGACCTTTGAAAATTTTACATATTCTGTTTCAGTACTTATTACTACTTTTAAACTTGCATTAGCCATTCCTATTACGTTATACATGGCCTTTCACTAGAGTTCCAATGGCATTCTTCCAGCCATAACTGAACATTAGTAACCTGCAACTTTCATCTCATGCAGTAGTATCTCTAGCTGAGCTATGATTACAAGGAAGTCAGTGTGGTGTAAGGAATATCTATATGTTTCCAAGTGCTAAATAAAATGCTGATAATTATAAGTCAGAATAGATTATTTGAATACATGTCTTCTATGTGCTTTAATTCCAGATGGATCCATGCATACGAGGGCCAAGGCTTTCTCTCCACATTCCTGATGATCAAGTTTTGTTTTTCTATTATTTATTATGCTGTCAACAAACAAAATTCAAAACAAGCATATGCATAAAAAAGGCACTGCTTCAACGATTGACTATAAAAAAAGGCACTGCTTTTGGCAGGGTGGCAAACAACCTTTGCCTAGTGCTTCCAGATGAGCCTGCAGTTGACTTTGAGACTGTATCAGGAGTATGTTGGGTAGTAACAACCTTTTTTGGTCGCTGATAATACTGAGATGTTGACACTTCAGGCTGGACCTGAAAGGCATTAAAACATAATAATCTTCAGATCACTATTGGGAAATCATGTTAGTTTCCTACCGAAAACATTAAATATTGAATTTCTTCAAATAAAACAATCTGGATCAAACTAAAATAATATCAGATGACAGTCAAGAAACTTTAGCAGACTTATTTGAAACCCAATGTCAAGTGACAATATACCTGAGGAGGAGCCGTAGCTTCACATATGCATAATGGCATTCCACATTTGCATTCAACTGTCTGAGAAACACTCGAGTTTTCTCCCACATAAGAGCTGTTTTCTGATTTCGATAGTGAAATGACTTCATTCAAGTCAACTCTGGATAATTTATCAGTGGATGCATCCACACCATCAGAAGCTATTGCATCAATGTCATTTGAGGCCATTTCATTAATGCCATTGGAGTTGGTTTGTGTATTTGCTGAGGATGACCTACATGCATATAAGGGATCACCATACAGGACAGAATTATGCAACCGGCAATCTAAAATTATGAACAGTAGTTCAATGAAGACCACAGTTGAAGAAAATAAAATCTGGGTTCATCTCAGTTATAAACTTATAACTTGTACCCTTATTCTGATAATGCACCAGCTAAGGCAATTCCTTCCAAAACAACCATAAGACAGTAGAACAGATGTGAAAATTGATGCTACAAATACAGCAACCATCAAGGCAGAAGAGAGGAATACTCTGTATGGAACTTAACATGGATATTTCTGCCCTATAATCTAACACTGAGAAAAATAATTCAATTAAGTGCAATACATTCATCGGCTCAAATGCATATCCTCCTAGAGCATAACAATAAGCCAAACAAGAATCTTTAACATGAGAGGCATGAAAGAATTGGAGTTAGTAAATGATTTCATTAATTACAATTTTACAGTAATGTATCCCAAAAAAATGCATAAATGACAAATGTAATAGCCATAGCATGAGAAATATAAAACTAAATCATGTTGTAACACTCAAACAGAGGAATGATAAAAGGAATCTAAAATATGTTAAACTCAATTGCTTGTCCTGTTTGAGAAGTGTTCCATTTTAACGGGAATCAGGGTAGATTCCAAAAAGAAGTGAAGGCCATCTCATCAGACACAGAAATGGCCTAACACGTGACATCATTTTGACATCTTTTGCATCTACCTTTTGCCTTTTTGGAGTACATTTCCACACTTGAACAGAGATTTGCAGAATTTGGCATGTAGAATGTGATTCAGCGTCATCAGATAGATATTGGTCAGTTTATGAAATAAATCTAAGTACTTTCCAACTCCTGTCATGTAGGCAAACCTTTCCCATACATTTTGTCTAGTCTGTTCTCTGTTGTTGGTTCTGTTCCCATCAAAGGTCAGCTCTGGTCCTGTCAAAAGTTGGATCTATTCATCCATAGCCCATCTGCAATCTCATTCATGTCAACAGACCCAAAGCCCATGACCATGACTTGATTACGCTATGCCTGAGAATGCTCTGATCAGGGCTCTGTCCGCAACTTGCATTCCATGGTTGCATGAGTCACTATTGACATCACGATGTACTGGATGTAACTGACTCTTATTCTAAGAAGGGTTTCCTGTTAATAATAGCTAAATCCAATCTCTGTGTTTGACCCTCTTTATCTCTCCAGTAAATGAAAATCTATAGAGGGAAACAGAAATGACTCTGCAAGAAACCAGGGTTAAGTGTTGATTGACTACAGTACCATCAATCAAGCTACTTCCCGTCGACTGTCAAGTTGGTCCCTTCCCATTGAGTTATTCCAGTTCTCGTTGGCCCTTTCTCCATGGCACAAAATTACACACCGATTCCCTACTGCCTCTTGGATTTCGTTGGCCCAGCCCTATTTGAAAAAGTGGTGCAAATTTTCCACAGGGCAGGTTTCATATGCCACATGCTCACAACAACAACAAACAATGAAAGCAGAGTTGATTCTCTGTCTACCCACAGAGTTGAGACCATGGTGGACTCTACCTCGAAACGCTCACCCTCTCCATCAGTTCATCTCCAAGCAAACCATCCTACATGCCAAATCCTGAATCACATTCTACATGCCAAATCCTGGGGAGGTCATCATATTGCGTGAGGTTATCCTATTGCATGTGTCCTTGCATGCTAGGAAGAAATTAAACAGGCCAAATGTATTTAATGTTATTTTCTTAAGTTTGGACTTAGGAAAATACATTAATCATTCTAATTTGATTTTGACTTGATGGAATCAATTTTATAAAGTGAAAAGTGAAATATTTAAGTGATGGCTAATCTAATATTGGCCATTGATCTCATCGGAGGATCACATCCATTGATCCAAAGTGAGGGTTAGGGCTTTCGCTTAGCCATTAAGTTAAAAGAAGATTTGGTGGAGAGGACACGTATACAAGAGAAATATAGACATAGAGAAGTCAAATGAAGAAATTTACTGAAAAGACAGACGAACACCTACTTGATAGATTCACTGAGGTTCTAGGCTGAGCTAGAGGCCGCATAGGATCACGCAGAGGGAAGCCATACCATTCGGCAGGAGGCAACTGTACAACCGTACAAGCTGATGTCAGTGCCAGACGAATCAATACAACTATGCAGAGGAAGTCGTATTGCTGATGCAGGGGCCATATAGCTACACTGGGGGTGTGTTGGGTTGCTGGATTTGTCCAATGTTTCTACAGAGGTTTCAATTCACCAGGTTGGGTGAATTTATCTGCTGGTTGTAAAAGTTCCATATCTTCATAATATAAATTTCATATTTGATTGCTACACCGGTTTTTCCATCTTGGGTTTTATCCAGGGGTCTCCATACCCAAAATACTGTGTCTATATTTTATGTGATGTTGTGAATGTTTCTTAGTATTTACTTTCTACTGCAATACTAGTAAAAGAAATTCATGTGTGGTTTCCAGTAACAAGTTAAATATATTGTTTAGCCCTAGTTGAATTTTAAAGGAACTTTTACATGGTATCAGAGCTCAGTTGAGCTAAATCTGAGAGACTTGCAGCAACATTGATAGATTAGGGTTAGATCCATTGAAAACACAAACCTAGAGTTCAAATCTAGGGTTTGACGGGTACTCTTCAGAATGGTCATGCAGTTGAGAGTTGAGGATAGACTCCGGGGGGCTCAAAACTTTCCTACATGCAAAGAAAGGATCACAAGGATCCTGGATGTCAGTGATGTAGAGGAGCACATTGACTCCACGAAGGTTGCGCCCACCAATCCGGTAGAGTTGGTAGCTTGGAAGAAGATATATTCCAGAGCCATGTTGATCATCTTAGATGGAGTGAAGGACCACATAGTCCCTCACCTTTCCAAGAAGAAGACCACATCAGAGATGTGGAAGGCTTTGGAAAGTCTTTACCAGAGCAAAAACGAGAACCAAAAGATGGTGTTGCAAGAGAGGATGCGCAGTACCAGGATGGCCAAGGGAGAAGGAGTGGTGCCTTATCTTACAAGGCTCACACAGATTAGAGACGAGATTGGAGTTGTTGTCTCTAAGATTGAGGATGAGGAGCTAGTTCGGATAGCCCTCAATGGCTTTTCTAAGCCATGGGACACCTTTGTCAAAGGTGTTGTGACTAGGGAGAAGCTCCCTGATTGGCAGAGATTGTGGGATGACTTTGTGCAGGAGGAGACTCGCATGGATCAAGATTCAAGCTCATCCAGCAGTGCCTTGCAAATTGTGGATGAGGAGGCTCTAGCCCTAACAGGGAAGAGCAAGGGTAAGGCAAAGAAGAAGAAGGGTGGCAAGAAGAACCTTGACATGTCCAAGGTCAAGTGTTTTATCTGCCACAAATAAGGACACTTTGCTTCCCAGTGCCCAGACAGGAAAAAGAAGAACAATACCCAGATGGCAGGTTCTGCAGAGGTGGAGGAGTTCAGCAGAAACTTCGATGAGGAGTTTTGTTAGATAGCTTGTATGTAAAGCACCACAGGCAGCAGTATTTGGTACATCGACAATGGAGCATCCATTCATATTATTGGGCATAAAAGATTCTTCAATGACTTGCAAGAGGGTGGAATAGGTATCCATGTTGAGTTGGGTGATGATGCGTGGTATCAAACGCAGGGAGTTGGCACTGTTTCATTTCAAAGGGAGTTTGGCAAACCCCTCAACTTTGCTGATGTGTTATATGTTTCGAGATTGACCAAGAACCTCATATCCGTTTCCATTCTAGAGGATAAGGAATTTTAAGCAAAGTTTCGAGACCATAGAGTGTATATTAGGCCAAAGGGGTCAGATTGGAGTTTGGATCGGGTGATTGGGATCAAGAGCGGGAAGATGTATAGACAACACTTTGAGCCTGTAAAGGCTCTAGTCAGCAGCGACAGCAATCAAGGTGAGTTTTTTTCCACAGAATCAGGGTGAGTTGTGGCATAGGAGGATGGCACACATACACCATGGAGCACTGAGGCATTTGAGACAGGCAATCACTGGAGTTCCTCAGGTATAGGAGGACAAGGATAACCACTGCAAGGGTTGTGCGTTGGGGAAGAACATAAGGAAACCTTTCCCACAGAGTGAACACACGTCTAAGGACACTAGGCCAAGGCCTAAGTGGCTTAGGTCCACAATTCAGGATTCTAGGTAGGTGAATCCTCTGCAGAGCTACATGAGACGAAGCAAACCACCAAAGAGACTCAACTATATGGCATTGATGGCGAAGTTGATTAACTTCGAACCTTCTAGTTTCGAGGAGGCTGCACAACATGACGTGTGGCAGGACGCCATGGTTGAGGAGTATGACTCAATCATGAAGAATCAGGTATGGGAGGTTATGCCTAGGCTAGAAGGTAAAAAGGTGGTGGGATCCAGATGGCTCTACAAGGTGAAACATGCAGCATACGGAAGCATGGAGAAGTACAAGGCATGCTTCGTGGCAAAGGGGTTTTCATAGAAGGAGGGTATTGACTATGAGACCTTCGCCCCAATTGCCAAGTATTCTTCCATTCAGACCATTATCTCATTAGCAGCATAGATGGGTTGGCGTGTCCATCAGATGGACGTCGAGTCTACCTTCCTCAACAGAGTTATAGAGGAGGAGGTATTCATTGAGCAGCTATAGGGGTTTGATGTGGAGAACAGGGAGATGCATGTATGCAGGTTGTAGAGAGCTCTTTATGGGCTTAAGTAGTCATCTCGAGCATGGTACTCAAGGATAGACAACTGTCTACGAGAGATGGGATTCCAACGAAAAGAGGCGGATCACAACCTGTACTTCTTGACAAATGAAGTGCCTCTCATACTAGTCTTATATGTAGATGATCTCTTTCTTACATGAGTCAAGAGGCTGATTGCTAACAGCAAGTCCAACCTTGCAGTTGAGTTTGAGATAAAAGACCTTGGGTTGATGCATTACTTTTTAGGCTTGGAGGTTTAGCAGAGAGTCAGGTGCTTCTTCATTGGACAGGGGATGTTTCCAGTGAAGATCTTGAAGAGATTTAGGATGGTGGATTGCAAGCCTATGGCCATACCTCTAGTTTCCAACTAGAGGAAGATTGATGCATTAGGGTCGGACGGATTTGATCCTACTCTGTATCGCCAGCTTATCGGATCACTCATGTATTTGGTCAACACACGGCTAGACATTAGCTTTGCAGTCAATTCTTTGAGCCAGTCCATGGTGGAGCCTTAGAGAGTGCATTGGACGTTTGCAAAGCACATACTTCGCTACATCAATGGTACAGTGGAGTATGGGTTGGCTTATGAGCGCAGGGGGAGTGTACAGTTAGCAGGCTTCACAGATGTTGATTGGGCAGGATGTGTAGAGGACAGGAAGATTACTTCAGATTGTTGCTTCAGCATTGGGTCAGGAGTTATCTCTTGGTTCAGCAAGAAGTAGAAGTCAGTTGCATTGAGCTCGACAGAGGTTGAGTACATGGCAGCCAGATGCTGCTTGTGAGGGAATGTGGCTGAGGAAGTTGCTTTTAGGGTTGTTCGAGTGTGAGCTAGAGGCTACAATAGTTCATTGCGACAATCAGAGTGGCATCAAGCTTGTTGCCGCCTAAAACACACTTGGTCGTTGAAAAGTCTTCCAACCACTAGGTGTGTTCCGAGGGAAACTATGAGTTTAGAACCCAATGTCACCTCAGTTCCTAACTCCTTCGTTTAGACCCAACTCCTAAAAAGGTCCAAGGGGGTAGTCCCTATTTACTATGTTTCAAAGGTTGTGTTTTAGGAGTTAAAAGATGAATAAATTAATTTAAGCTTTACGTCAATCAATCATGCAAAAATGCAATAATTTCAAATGACAGGCAAACTCTGCTTTTTTTTGTAAACCAAATATAATTGCAAGAGAAATATAGTATTTCTAAACTAGTTCCTGCCTGAATCGGGTTATGGAGTCACAAGCAAAGATTACAATGAAATTGCCAATATGCACAAATTGCTCTAAACCATTTGCTCACCACAATAATCAAGATACCACATTCATCAAATGTAAAATACTTTAAGCAAATGAACTAAAGTGTACGAGATGAGCTTGAAGCAGAACTGAACCAAATAAACGATGACTACAATAGTAAATAAAATGAAAGATCGTGATGTTGTGCAAGTGGTCCAATAGATTTTAATTTATTTTAAGGTCTTTCTTCAACTGAGGGGATTAATGTGTTTGCATGAGAAAGTAAACCAACTAACTAATGTGTCTACCTCCAACCCTTATCCCTCAACTAAGAGAAACTGTTGGGTGCTCAACAAGAGAGCACAAGGCTCCCTCCTAGCTCCACAAATCAGTCCCAAGAACTAGTCGGGTGCTCAACAGGAGGACACAAAGTGCCATGAGGCTCCCAACAACCTCTACCCATCTAGCTCCACACACTAATCCTCTTTTCTCAATCTTGCAATAATGGATTGAAATGCCTATTATTCTAGCCAATTCGAATCTTCTCCCTTTCTTGTCACCCAAGGTCGAACCAACCAGCAAGGGGAGTGAATACGAGGTGAAGATTGGGCAAGGTTTATTTTAAACAAAATGAAGGATTCAACAATTATTAACCATGCAAGCCAACACAATATTGCAAGGATGGCATAGCCAAATCACTTGCAAGGTGTGGGCAAATAAAAATAAAAGAAAGAAAGATACAAGCCAGCACAGTTTTGCAAGGATCGCAAAGCCAAATCACTTGCAAGGAGTGGGAAAATGAAAATAACAAAAATAGAACGCTAGCCGACACGATTTTGCAAGGATGGCATAGCCAAATCACTAGCAAATTGTGGGCAAAAATAAAGAAGAAAATAAAAACAAAATGAAACTCTAACTAATCTAAACCCACGCCAATTAACAATTGCTTATGTGGGCTAGCCCAACTTCTTTTGCATGCAAGGATGGCAAACAAGGGAAACTTCAACTTAACTTAAAATGCAAAATAAAAAATAAAGTCCAAGAGACTCTCTTGGACTTGTTACAATGGCTAAAATTTCAGCATAAAGAATCAAAGGAAAGAAGTGGGAAAAACCGTGTTTTCACCCCTTTCTTATGATGGCCTTGAAGCTTTCCTTTGAGGTAGCCTTTGCACCCTTCTTGGCTGAAATTTGACAAAATTTTGCCTTGTTTTGTTACCAACCTATTCAAAACCAACAAATAGAAAAATGATAAAATGTGCCCAAAATCACTTTGGGGAAGTTAGTATGTTAAGTGCAATATATATACAAAATTTACACAAAGTTGCCAAATGAATAATTTTGAAAGAAATTGAGTATAAAAGGGTTAAAATCAGATTTGAAACACTCAACAAACTAAAATTAAAATGCAGAAATTTGTATGTAAAGAAAGAGAAAATTGGTATTTTGTTCTTCAAGAAGTGAAGCAATGGGGAATCCAACCGAGGAATCCCACTCTTCAATCCAAATAACTTGCAACTTAAAAGATTTTCACTACACAACTACTAGAATGCGAGAATCAAATAATGAGCAAAGAAATCATAAACTTCAAACTAGAAAATATATGAATTTATTTTGCTACAAGAATGAAAACTCACAAAATTTATGGAATGCAAATATACCATAAATCTTACCAAAGCAAATAAGTATGCTTCTTTGGCCAATCAAACTTGTGTAGCTCCTCAAGAATGGAAGCAAATCATCAATGGGAACAATGGAAACAAGATTCCTCTAAAGATTTTTTATTACTAAAGCCAAATGACTGAAAATTACAATGGTCAAAGCAAGAGCTATGGAATGAAAGCAAGAAAAAGAATGAAAGCATGAGCAAGAGAGTGGGTGGGTGTGTGTTTGTAACCCAAATGAGAAGGGGAAGCCTCCTTAAATAGAAAATGAGTGAGGAGAGAGCCCAAGTACATGCAAGCCACTTGTCAAAACGAGAGAGTGGGAGCTCTAAGAGGGGAACCACTTCTCTTGGGGGCACCTCCTAGGGTGGGAAATCAAATAGAAATGGGGGAGAAACCCCCCTCTAATATTTTTTATCTTCATTCTAGGCCCAAAGGGGGGGACCACCAAAGTGGGACCCCTTACTTTGGATTATTTTCAATTATCTCAATTTCCATGGTAAAGAGGGCACCCCCCCTTTGGCGACATCTTCATTCTTGTGAAACACTTGGATGGGGGAGCCCTTTTTTCTTCTAAAGTCACCTTAGGAACATAATATAATACTTAGGAACTTAATTTTCCCCTTCTAAGTGACTTTAGGTACTTTTCCAAAATTTGGTTTGCTAATTAATTGCCAATTTTCCTTATTTCTTTGACTGACTTTGGAAAATGTGACCAAAACCTTAGCAAGACTTGTCAGAATGACTTCAAACTTTGCCCAAGGGTGTAGGCGGACTCATGCCATAGATTTTGAGCACCCATTCCTCAATTCATGTGCATTAGATTCCATTTAGCCCTCTTTTTATTACAACATTTTTATGCTGAGGGACATTTTTTAATCACCAAAAATAAAAAATCCAATGTAAAACCTAACGAAATTCCGCAAGACTCTGGATAGTGTCTAGCATGGTTACATAGAACATTCCTATGCCTTAGTCGCCTCGTGGACTCGATCATTAGAACGCATTTCACCACTTTGGAGGTATTTTTGAGTGAAATAATCAGATAATTAAAATCACTAAAAATGAATTTTAATTATCTAAGGAAAAAAACACTCGATGAAAGGACTTCCCCAATGATAAAGTCCTAGGTAACCAAGTTATACAAAAACTGAACCTTTATGCTGACATATCATTACAACGTCCCCTACAGGGGTGCAGAAATTTCATGGAAAAAAATATAAGAAGAAGAGTTGCCTCGCTTGAAAAAACTTTATTAGGTACTTTTTTCTCATCTTCAATGTACATGTTACATGGTTGGCCACCTAGTTGGCTAGGTGGTCAACAAGGCTCTCTGAAAATCCAGTGTTCCATGACCAGAGCAAACACATAGACATTCGGTACCACTCCTTGAGAGATTGTGTGCAGAGAGGAACCATTCAGTTGGAATACATTCAGATAAATGAGTAGGTGGCGAACATTTGCAGACACAGTTTTGTGATGTTCAGAGACAAGTTGGGGTTGCTGCCGAATCCCTTCCTCGTTGAGAGGGAGTGTTAGAAAGTGGCAACAAGGAAGGCCTTCTAGCATTGTATGTGTCCTTGCATGCTAGGAAGACATTAAACAGGAATGCCAAATGTATTTAGTTATTTTCCTAAGTTTGGACTTAGGAAAATATATTAATAATTCTATTTTAATTTTGACTTAATGGAATCACTTTTATAAAGTGAAAAGTGAAATATCTATGTGATGGCTGATCTATCTTGGCCATTGATCTCACCAGAGGATCACATCCATTGATCCATAGTGAGAGTTAGGGTTTTCACTTAGCCCTTTAGTTAAACGGAGATTTGGTGGAGAGGACACATACACAAGAGAGATACAGACAAAGAGAAGTCAGCCGGAGGAATTTACTTAAAAGACGGAGGAGCACCTACCTGACAGATTCATCGAGGTACCAGGTTGAGCTAGAGGCCGTACAGGATCATGCAAAGGGCAATCAGGAGGCAATCGTACACTGTATAGAATACGTACAAGCTCACGTCAGCGCCGTACAGATCCATACAACTGCGCAGAGGAGGCCTTGATTTAGAAGTCACTTGTCCTACAATACTTAGGATGTCATCACATAATGTTTTCATTTTATTATCCTTACGAGTTATCTGGAGAAGTGGCGTTTCGTGAGGCTTCTCACAGTTGAAGTCACCTGATAGTGTTACATTTAGGTTTCTCTAGGGTGGTAGAAGAGTTAAGGTAGAAGATGAACCTACGATATCTGATTCCTTTGACTTGGATTCCTTTGCATATTGTAGGAACCATCTTTTGTCATTGTATGGATCATCCTTATTGTCAACGATATTGGCTTAACTCTCATTATGATCTTGGTCGAGCTCATCTTTATCAAATATATTATTGGTATTTTGGTCATCCCTACGATATTTAGTCTCCTTGTCTTGTTTATTGTTTTGATCAATTTTGTTACTCTCATTTTTGTTGACATAGTGGTCCAACATATGTGAGTTATTGATATTGTTTGTATTAGACCTTAGTTTTTGTAACATTTCCATTATGATCTTTTGGTTCTGTGTCATGATGCTCAATTTTTGTGCCATGGTGCTCATGTTCTGTGTCATCGCACACATCTTGTCATCTAACTCTTTTTGTTTCTCGTGCATGATGTCTACTTTGTCATCAAGTTTTCTTCCTAGTACTAGAACAACATCTTCTTTGATTTCTTTCCTAAGTGCCTTGTTATTTTTCGTTTTTTCTCTTAATTTTTCTTGGTTGGCAACGAGGACCTTGATGTCCTTCTCCAATTTCTCAAGTTTGTCTTTTAATTCCGGCATAGCTTGGGTCCTTTTATGCGAATGTGTGTATTTTGAAGTTTATTTTGATTTATGGAGGAATAAAAGACAACTAATGTCTTTGAAATAATTGATGAATTAATAATTATTATTATTTAATGCGTTGAAATAAAATAATAAATATAAAATATTATATTTAAATATTTTATTAAAAGGTGGATTAATAAGTTTTAAAATATTATATAATAATATTAATATTACTATAATAATATTTATATTATTAATATTGCTTTTGTTTGTAGGGCTAAGTGGAATGAGGGGGGTGTGGCTTGGGTTGAAGTTGGAAAGAAAAACCATGTGTTGGTTTTACTTTATCTTTTCTTTTTTTACTTTCTTTTGTTTTTCTACTTTTTTTTTCTTTAATATTTTCTTTTTAACTTTTTTCTTTCTTTTCTTTTCTTTACCTTTTTTTCTTTTTTTTTTTTACGTTTTCTTTTTTTCTTTTTCTTTTTTGGACAATGTCCTATATTTTAGGGAAACCCTAAAAACTAAATTTATACAAAGTGTAAATAATGGCCAAGGGCCGTATAGCTCTGATACCACTTGGAGCAACCTTATCCGGTTGGACTCTTAATACAACTGTATCCGATGTAATATGCCAACCCGTATCCGGGCTAAGCTAGCCATTATCCAGGTCTAGGGAGGAAGATGTTCCATCTTCAAATAAACAGATATATAAATGTATAATAATTAATGGATGATAAATTACAACGGATATGGTTGCCTTAAATATGTCTTGGCCATCACATATTGAAGAGACACTTCTCTTCATAAACTATATTTTAATATTATTAATTACTATTATGAATAGTTACCTATTTATTACTATTTTATTGTTGAAACAGGCACGTGAATATAAATAGGACAACCAAATACACAAAAGTGTAAGAATTGAGGCTTTTAACCTGTAAAGATTCCTTCTAGTATCTTGTCCTTCAATATCCTAAGAGGACATTTATTTAAAATGTAGATAAGGTATTACATGCCTCTACCCAAAGACTCATAAGTGAATCCATGTCACCAATCATTTCTTTGGTTGTCTTTATGATGGACCAGTTCTTCCTCTTTGCAATCCAATTATGTTGCAGGTTATAAGGAATTATTAGCTCCCTCTTAATCCATGCATCTCTGCAAAAGGTATTAAAGTCCTTCAAGGTGTACTCTCCTCCATTGTCAAATATCAACACTGTGATCTTCTTACTTCTTTGATTGTCAACCAAGGCCTTTAATTCTTGAAACTCAGAAAACACTTTGTTATCACATATATAGTAGTCAGGCTACCATATTCTATTTTTTAGATTTCAGTACACTTTTTCAACTAGTTCCCTTACATATGAGATGTTGAGACGAGGATATATGATGGATCACTATTTTATGATGGATTATAGTACTTTCCCATGCCATGATCGAGTCTCAGGACACTCAGATTCGAGGACTGATGTAGCCATTTACAGAGCAGTCAGTATTGCCTAGAGTTGCAGCAGCAGGTTCTCAGTGGACAGATGTTGGTTCAGATTGGTTATTTACATGTATATAACTCGGCATATATTATCTTGTGTTATGGTTATTATTGCTTTTATACTCATTCTTGTGACATGTCTTAGCATTTAGTGTCATGATCTGGCGATCATATAAATATGGGGACCTGGTTGTATTGATATTATGTATGTATGTCCCTACTTAGGCCTGGAAGTTCTTGACCCATACTCATTGATTTTACCCTCCTTAGGGAGAATAGAGGTGATCATTCCCACCATACTTTGGCTTGCTAGTGTTGGTCTCATTGTTCACTATCTCCACCCATCCATTACCTTCCAGTTATGTTTCTAACCCGACCTACTACTTGACTTGTGGCATGGAGGACCTTTCCCCACTATAGCCTCTTGGTTGGATAAGCTTCCCTGTTTATTTGTGTCTCGGCTCTGAGTTGCCTAGGTTGTGTTGGCTAAACCTGAAACAAATAGCGTAGCCATCAATACAATGTATATGGAAATGAAATGAATATCTT
Source organism: Pseudotsuga menziesii (assembly GCA_001517045.1). Classification (NCBI taxonomy): domain Eukaryota; kingdom Viridiplantae; phylum Streptophyta; class Pinopsida; order Pinales; family Pinaceae; genus Pseudotsuga; species Pseudotsuga menziesii. Next base: position 47,071 of record LPNX011011214.1, read on the forward strand.
GTGAAAAGCCCATTCATGAAAATAAGTGTTTTTGAACATACATGAATGTAAGGCAAGCCTAATGAAATTGGCTTTGAAGTTTAATTGTGAAATGTAAAACCCATGTAACAAGTGTCTTTAAACATGCATGGAGCATGAAGCCTTAATAAATAAAAATCCATGTAACAAATGCATGGATCAAGGCTATGGAAACTCGAAAGCCCAAAAAGCAATGGTTCTTAAAAAGTTATATCTAAAGATTGTTGGCCTCACTTGTATTTGATTTGGATTGTGAGCATTTGTCAAGGTGAATAAGCACTTCTGAGCGTAACTTACCCATTTGTAAGACACTGCCATCCCCCGTGTTATTGCTTGTCCAACATATGCTAGAGTCAGTATCCCCTTTCCATATCCAAAGTGTCACAGTGTCAAGTTGGCAGTCACCATTTAGCCTAGCCTTTTCATTTTTAGCCTTCATCCTTCATTAGCAAATTGATTACAACTATGAAGTGAGTACGGTCTTGAAAGTATGGTCTGAGTCATAATTAATAATTAACAAAACTCTATATATTTAGTTGATAGATCGCTAGTGAAATGATTAATACTTGTTAAAATTGTTACTTGAATGATTTGTAGAGCATGTCCTAACCTCTAAACACTTGCAACAGATTGACGTTAGCCTGGGTCATATTATTGATTATTTGATCATTTATAGATTATTATTATTTTATATGTCTGGGCATATTAGATATTGTACATGATCATGCAGAGATCTGTAGGGTGTATGAGTATACACCTTAGATGGATTCGGGCTCCCTGAGTCTAATGAGACAAGTTATTTTTAGTTTTGGGCAGTTACAGTGATGATTTCTCTTAGTATACCATTCTGGTGCAGTTTTGCCATGCTAAGTGGCATGTTAGAGTAGAAAGATGATTCGATTGGTTCACCTAGGGCGATGTATGAGGAGGGGGTGGTCCAACCAATTGTTTTTACCATTATACCCCCCTCCCAGAGAGGGTGGTGGGTTCAGTTGGACAACGCAGGCACTCCAGGAGGTAGTTTGGGCAGGTTAACATTTCCCGAGGCAAATTAAAAATGTTAAAAATGGCTACTGAAGAATTCGATTTGGAAAACTGAGGCAAGGAAATGGCATGGGATGAGTTTTGATTATGAGTGTGATGTCTTCCACTCCAACATTTTTAGCATTTAGATGGACATACATCCATCTCTCTAGCATATCTTATGATTTTCTAAAACTTTTGGAGGCTCACAATTTCCTCAGAAGAGGCACTATTTTGCATTTAAAATTATATTTTATTTATATTGTGCCATGGAGGCATGCTAAGGGTGTTAGGCATTACCCCCTAGACCCACCATGAGCTTTATTTATTTTCATTTTGTCATATTCTGTGGGATCCCCTCTCCTAGGGCGATTTGGTCCAGTGATGTGTTGCATTATTATATTGATCCATGTACTTTATGTTGAGCTCATCTCAACCGTTGATTAGAACATTTTGATCTTTTAATCTTAGCCATCCATTTGAAAGGTGGTTAGGATTTTGGTGTCTCTCATTCCTATTTAAAGGAGAGAGCTTCTCATTATAAAAGGGGGTTTTTTGGCTCTTGGAATCTTGATAATAGAAAAACTCTTTTGTGAAAATTCTTGGATCTCCTTTGAATCGGGCGTTCTTCGATGGTGATTGGAAAGTCTATTGCATCCTAGCATTTGTGGTAAGATCTATATTTTTTCGTGGAAACTTTATTTTGTCTACAAGAGGGCGATTTCAGTTGGGTGTTTTTGCAGGGCTTCCTCAACTCGCGTGTTTGGCATCGCTTGTATCACGGGGTTATCATTAGTATCATTGTGATCTATGGTTTCATCTTGTTATTTTTCTGTAGCATTTGTCCATTTCTCTTGATGCATCAAATCTGATATTGTTGACGTTTATTGTGCAGGAGGGAGGGCGCATTGGCTTCCTTGGGCAAATCGATTTGCATAGAGTCTTCTTTCAAATCTTCTCAAATTGATCAGGACAACATAGATCATCATCATCAAGGCATCTACAAGGTTATCCAGGTAAGATCCACAGGTTATCCAACTAAGATCCACAGGTTAGTTCTTCTTTTCTTGGTCCCAATCCATTGGCATCATTATTTTACTGTCAAAACCCTCATTTAACGTAATCGAAATTTTTTACGGATCAAACCGCTTAATCAATTGGCTAACCATTTTTGGGTATTGTAGATCGGGTCAAACCCTAAGTGGGTTCTCCTAGGCATCATGCTTGGGTGACTCCATTGGGCCCAAATCCTAAGGCACTAATTTCTCAACCCTAGCGCAACTCCTCACATGGCCATGTTTTCTTGTGTTTTCATCTTATCTCTGAGGTTTGGGTACTTTGATACTGTCATACCTTTCATCAAGTCTATCCATTGGTACTAGATAGCGCCAACCCTGTCCTTAAGCTCCCTACGTTGGAGACGGTTCCCAAGGCAATGGATATTTTCATCATTTGATGGTTCCTTTATCCTAGATCTAATAGTAAAACTCATAAGTCACATGTATTTCAACTTTGGATCAATTTCATATTTCATAAGCCCCTTGATCCAAACCATAACACATCTTGTGACTTCATTCATAGATCTAGGGTTTAATTCCCTTACACCTTACGTACTTCATCTTCCATTGATTTGATCTGGTGCCTTGGTTTGATCTCTCCTGTCGGGAGTAAATCTGGGTTTCTCCCATTGTTGTCTTAGGCTAAGACAACATCAAGTGAAGATTGCCTCAATTGGTGTGACAACCATCCATTTGGGAGTCAAGGCTATCTTGGTTTCACCTCTTTGGTTGCCCATCCCTCTACCAATCCATCTTGGATCCATCTCATAGGGGCAACTACAAGTCTGGTGATAAAAAACTTCATTCCGAGTTGTCATAAAGTAAATCCAAGTTTCTCTAGAGGAATCATCAATAAAAGAGATATAGTAAAATACTTGTCACTGTGTCAGTGAATCTGAAAACATCAGACCACATACAACTTAATGAATCAAGTCAAGAATATTCCTTGATTTGTGCTCATCGCATAGGAAAGCAGTCTTGGCATGCTTTCCAAGTGCACAACCATTGAACACTCTAGTCATCTCAATCCTAAAATCTGGCAAACCCTGCACCATATTCTTCAAGCGAGGAAGTACTCCAGTGCATATGACCAAAACCATTTGTGCCACGGCAATAAACAATGTGTCACTGTCATGCAATAAAGTATCATGATTCATCGAAATCTACTACAAACCTATTCAAGCCACCTTCTCAAACTCCTTTGGCCAAAACTCAACCAAGTTCATGGCTGTTATTTCTAACAATGACTTGTCAACCATCAAACTCAATGACACACTATAGGTTTGTCATTTGAGAAACTAAAATAAAATTCTCTGCCAAATCAGGGTCGTAAAATACATCATGCAACTCTACAACATCCCCTTAAAACATGCGGAAGGAGACATGGCCCATTCTAGTAAGTGGGTAATTAGCATCATCACCTAAGTCCACCTATATGCCAGCCTCACATTCTTGTGGAAGGTCATATGTTTGGATTCTCCACTATCTACTAACCACCCTATACTGGAAATGGTTTTAGTGGAAAGGCATGATACCATGGAGACATTTGTCTCAAGCCTGAAAGCTAACTTATTCACTCTGGTTGGAGCTTTTGCAATCCCTACAAACTGCTTCTACTGCTGCTTGTATTTCTTGTTCTCATGACACTATGATGCATAGTGGCCCATCTTGTGGCCCTTGAAACACTTTATATGACTTAGGCCTTTCTCCACTTGATTTGATAACCCTATTCTACCCTCTTGCTCTTTTGACCCCTCCCAGGTCTTTTCTTACCTCCTCTCCTCACCTTCATAATGAGGGTTAGGTTTTAGATCTCCTCCACTCTAGAATCTAGATACGACTATCTCTTGCCTTGTCTTCTCTTGGATGAAATCATCCAAAAGCTTCTCAGATGTGGGCAGCGTCTCACAAGCACAAACACCCTACACAAAGGATTCTTAAGGTATTGAAAATCCATTTAGTCTATGGGCACTATGCCACTAACTCCTCAAAAGCTGATCTCCAATAACATATATCTTCACCAAGTAGCTAGCCATTGTCTTTATGTCACTCATGTGGTTACTAGTAAGCTTATTCCTTAGAAGCATATTGCAGGAAAAACTGACACTTTAATAAACAAAGACCAATGTTTCATACATCTCTTGTGTCGATTTACCCACTACATGAGGGATCAAGTGGCCCTTCACAGAATCCAATACAATTCTCCTAACCTTAGAAACCTTCTTGTTATGCTCAACAAGTTGTCTTGGTCCAAATCAAAACCCCCTGGGCCCTAAATCATATACAAAGAACTGCCACCTTTTAGAACAGACAACAAACACATACACATTTAGACTTACAGCATGACAAAAAAGAAATGAACATAGTAAAAAAATAATTATGTTAAATTTTTGGTTCATGGTAACGCAGATGTCCACTAATAAAACAAAGCCCTAGGCTAGGAAACTGAAACTGAGTTTACTCTTATCAAAGCAGTGGATTAAAGGAATGTTAGGCTAAAAAATGGAACAACAAGGTTAATTTGAAACACTCAATCACATCACTCTCTATTAATTGAAAATAAAGAATTAGAGTGCAATAAGCTCAACACCATAATTGTCTAAATAGTAAACATCCCTGTGGTGCACCATGTCTCTCTTTTATAGAACAAGGTGTTATCCACTAATTTTGCACTTAGTGGATTTCTAGTGAGTTGTCGAAGTCATGAACAAGCCAGTTGTTCATTATCAGTGCTCAGAAGGTTTCGCGGTTCATCATGGCCTTTTTTGGGCCTTTTTTTTAATAAAATGCATATTCATACCCCTTGGGGGCATTCTAAGTTGCACGAAACGAGGAAACGAGGACAAGTTTCTAAAACGGGGACACGTTGGAAACATGACCCCCCAAAATTTAGGAAACTGTGAAACGCGATATATATATATATATATATATATNTCTAGATTTGAACCCGTGACCTCCTAAGAGGAAACACATATACATATAGATTAAATTCAACATCACATTTAACATTTTTACTCATAATTTCATAAGTGATTCCATAATGCAAGTACTAAGTAGTAATATCCAAAAACAACACAATGATTTTACCCATAAACGATTCCATAATGCAAGTGGAAATAGCCAAAAAACAACCTTCAAAATGAGGCTAAGCCGCTAATACATATATATCCAAATTCCAAAATCAACCTTTATATACGAGGCTACAAGTACAACACTACATCAAAATGAATAATGAAAATATAATGAAAACATGAGTTGAAGCCCAAAGACTAATAGTCATCATGCTTGGGCTCATCTTCATCCTCCACCAATCTGCAAAACAAAATGGCACCACCGTGACCACACTGTCAATATTCAGCAACCCAACCAGTTGCCGACACCGTGTCCACTTCTTGAGCCTCCACTATGACCTTTGCACCACCGCCATGAGCTGGAAGAGGCGTGGGCTGCCAAAGAGCCTTGAGGATGAGTCATCCTGCCCAAGATAATGTATACACTAAAGCCAAAGATCCGTGATGATGAACCGTAAGCCTTGAGCTATGCCAATGCATCGTTAGCTATGCCAATGGACCATGAGCTGCCAATGACCGTTGGGGATAAGTCGTGATGGCAAAAAAGAGGCATGGGTGTTATTTTATAACAAACCCAAGGCATAAAGAACATTTCGGAAGCCTCTAAAACCCTAGCCGAAAAAGGAAAAAACCCAAAAAATAAAAAAAACGAGTGTTTTAAGCGGACCGTGGAAGGAAACGCAGGATTTTAGTGAAATTTGTTTTGGAAACGAGTTTTCGTTTTAAGGAAACGAGTTTCTGACACACGAAATAGTCCCCATCAATTGGAAACGGGTTTCCCTTTCGTACGATACGGGTTTCTAAGTTTCAATCAGGAAACGAACTGGAAACGTGGGGGGGGGCACGCTTCCTGCAACATATGGGGCATTGTAATAAATGCTCTAACACGACAAACTTTTTATAAAGGACTTGGCTTCCTAAGACTGCGCTATCAATCTGATTATTCCAAGGTGTTTTTTCCCTTGTGAATTATGCAATGTTGAATAAGCGATGTACGAGTTTTTCACCGCTCCTCCAAAGCTCGGATTTTCGTCTTGGTGGTCAGGCCATAGGAGGTTATTAAAGTTCATGTGTCGATGTATATAAGCCTATTAGGCATTGTTTTTGAGTCGTATGGAAATGTACTAGGTAGGTCACCCTAGAGTTTCCTCTGATTCCGAGAAAAAAAAAATCGTATTTTAAGCCATTTTTTAATGGTTTAAATGGAAATTTTCAAAATGTAAAAATAGTGTGATCTGGAGTTCGTTTTTGGTGTGGTTGGGCTCATTTTCAAGCTCGAAGCAACATCTTCACCCCAATGGCCACTTTCACTGTGTTTCGAGCAAATAAAACACCCCAAAAGGCATTATTTGGCTTACAGAGCATCGGAATGGCATTTAAATGCTAAATTTGGAGAATATGCACTATAGGCAAATCTTTAAAAGAAGTCAAAAATCATATTTTAATGGTGAGAAAGTGGCATGGCATGTGATCCAAGTATTTAGCGACCCTCTTCCACATAACTCCAAGTCAAACTTTGGATAAAGAAATGGTTACAGATAATGGAGGAAGAGAATGACGTTAACATGAAGTGAAAGCTCACGAATGGTGTGAAGGTTGTGGTGAGTGGGATTGGGGTGGACCCCTCTCCACTTAAGAAGTATTAACTTAAACCTTGGTTTGATTTGTGTCGTCGCCTCAATGCAAGCGAGTGGTGTAATAGAGGGTGACGTCAACTCTAAGTGGGAAGACCCACGCTAGCTCTTGGGTGGATGCGAATGGGTGAGGGTGGACCCCTCCCCATTCGTTAATAAACCTTTGTTATTTTAGCCCGAGTTTGGAACGAACCTTTCATCAAATCTTTAATTCAATCATTCACTCCAAAATCCAAAATCCTTACATTCGCGTGAGGAGATGGAAAGCTCGCACGTGTGGGGTTTGGTAGAGTGGTTGAGTGATGTGGCCTTTGGAGAGTGAGTTGGTAGGAGAGGTGGCATCTACTTCTCCAGTTCAACTCCTATTTAGCTCTGTTCAACTCAATTACACTCCAGGTTGATCTTCAGTTGGTTGGGCCCCCCCCTGGGGCTGGGTTTTGTTATAAATAAGAGGTCCCTTCTCCCATTTCAGATGGATGCAAAGAACCTCTTCCTATTGTAATGTTACTGCTATTTTGAATAATAAAGTTGAAGACTTTGGAGGTCTACCTTGTGTCATTTGAAGAATGCTATGCTAACGAGGTGATATTGTATTGTTTAAAATTGCTCTTGCTCAATGTGTTGATATATCTAGCTTAGAGGATCATTCATGATACGTAGAGTAAGCATTTACAGTTGTTAAGTTACTTGCTTCTTATTTGGATTTGAAAGATATAGGAGTAACCGACTATATTCAGTTGTATTGAGGTTCTCTGAGTTTTTATTCTTCAAACATACTAGATCTAATCCAATCTTTGCCAGAGTTGTTTTATAGTTTTGCAAGTCACAAAATCCAAAGGAAGCGTTGAACTAAGTTGTTTCTTGTCCTTCTTCGGCATCCTCTTTAGAAGCTAATATTTGTTGCAGGGACTCCAAAGCCATTAGCAAAGAATCAAGCAAGGGCTTGAAATGTTCATCCATCTCCTGAAAATCTAAATTCTTTCTTTCTGGTTACTTTGTTCTGAATGTGCTAATTAAGTAGATCTAGTTCTTTAAAGCTTTGCTCATTCAAATCTACTTGTTTTAGCATGTTATAATAGATAGATCTAGAAATACGTTCAAAGCTTAATTATTTAACTAGATCTATGCTTGCTTTTTGGTATCAACACTTGTAAAAAATTTCCAAATTTTTTCTAAGTACCTAAACTTAAAAAAATTTATTTGTTTTTTGTGCATACCGCCATCTTCTAATCTTATTAACTTGTTGGTTTTTAGCAGGTCAAAGGAAAAAGAGAAGGAGGTGCTGCCGAAAAATCAAGCTTTGGGCCATCCAGAGCACCCACAACCCATCTACAATTCCCCTCCTTCATTCCCTTTCTTCCCTAAGCAATTTTGTAAGCCTTTTTTAACCCATTTTTCAAGGGTCAACAGGCATTTTTTCCTTTTCTTTCTTTTTAAGTATTGTAATAAATCATCAATAAAAGCAAGTGGGATTATTACTCCCACACCCCTCTTTCCCCATTTAAGGGAAGCTTGTATCTGTCCATTTATTTGCTTTATACATGCACAATAAACTATTAGAGTAGAATAGTAAAGGTTAGCTTCATCTTTTGAAAAGGCTTTTTCTTTATCTCATATAAATTGCTAAAAAGAACATAAACTCTCTTGAATCTCACTGAAAAGTGGATCAAGAGCACTCTCTATCGAAGTGGTTTTGTCTTTTTGCCTTGGATTAGATTTCTTGTTTTCATATAAATTGCTAAAAAGAACATAAAATCTCTTGAATCTCACCGAAAGGTGGATCAAGAGTGCTCTCTGTCGAAGAGTTTGTTGTTTAATTTTTAGTTCATTTACTTTAACATTTTTACCTTTTCCATAAATCTCTTGAATCTCGTCATAAGGCGGATCAAGAGTGCTCTTTGTCGAAGAGATTTTCGATGGCTCTTGTTCACAACAGTTCATAGAATTGGAGTTTACATTTACTACACTGTGTATGCTCTACCCACTTGTGGGATACCCAAAAGTAGTTGTAGATTCTTTAATCTTCACATTTTAATCCACTTCAACCATAAATAAAACACTCTCAAGAAAACCAACGAAAATACGGCGTTGATCGCTAATAATCGAAAGTGGGCAAATTCTGCCTAGGGACACGAGAACCACTGTACTAAGACCTTGAAAGCACAGTTAAGCTACATCCGTGTTAGTGTAGTGTTGAACACCGCTTTAGGGACTTCGGACAACCCACATGTTCTTGTACGGAACCACTTAGACTATTATCCGGACATATCTCTAGTATCGAGAGGTTAGTCTTGGAGATCCCCTTCCCTTTAAATAATCAACTTCACCCCTAAAATTTACAATAAAATTTACCAAGAACACTTGCAAAATGTTCTCAAGCACACCCAAGATTTGTATCAAGCATCCCAAGCACTACATTGACTCCATTTGGCACTGGTCTTAACAATTATTCATTTCCTTTTCTTTCTTTTTAAGTATTGTAATAAATCATCAATAAAAGCAAGTGGGATTATTACTCCCACACCCCTCTTTCCCCATTTAAGGGAAGCTTGTATCTGTCCATTTATTTGCTTTATACATGCACAATAAACTATTAGAGTAGAATAGTAAAGGTTAGCTTCATATTTTGAAAAGGCTTTTTCTTTATCTCATATAAATTGCTAAAAAGAACATAAAGTCTCTTAAATCTCACTGAAAAGTGGATCAGCAGCGCTCTCTATTGGAGAGGTTTTGTCTTTTTGCCTTGGATTAGATTTCCTATTTTCATATAAATTGCTAAAAAGAACATAAAATCTCTTGAATCTCGTTGAAAGGTGGATCAAGAGTGCTCTCTGTCGGAGAGTTTGTTGTTTAATTTTTAGTTCATTTACTTTAACATTTTTACCTTTTCCATAAATCTCTTGAATCTCGTCATAAGGTGGATCAAGACTGCTCTTTGTCGGAGAGATTTTCGATGTTTCTTGTCCACAACAGTCAATAAAATTGGAATTTATATTTACAACACTGTGTATGCTCTACCCACTTGTGGGATACCCAAAAGCAATCGTAGATTCTTTAATCTTCACATTTTAATCCACTTCAACCATAAATAAAACACTCTCCCGAGCGAAAATCTGGCGTTGATCGCTAATAATCAAAAGTGGGCAAATTCTGCCTGGGGACGCGGGAACCACTGTACCAAGACCTTGAAAGCACAGTTAAGCTACATCCTTGTTGGTGTAGTGTTGAACACTGCTTTAAAGACTCTGGACAACCCACATGTTCTTGTATGGAACCACTTAGACTATTATCCGGACATATCTCCAATACCGAGAGCTATATCTTGGAGATCCCCTTCCCTTTTAATAATCAACTTCACCCCTAAAATTTACAATAAAATTTTCCAAGAACACTTGCAAAACGTTCTCAAGCACACCCAAGATTTGTATCAAGCATCCCAAGCACTACATTGACTCCATTTGGCATTGGTCTTAACAATTATTCATTTGCTTATTATCTATCTGGAGCACTTGTTTTGTCTATTTTCGTATCATGCTATGGATGCTTTACTTTTAAATTGTCATTGTCAAGTGGTTGTGCATCTTTAACTATCTTGCAAGTACTTACTTTGATCATTAAACTGTTATTGTAAATCTCTTTTAAAAACTCCTAAAAAACACCCATCCTCATCATACACCAAAATACATTTTTAAAACACAAGAGCCTTAGAAACTCTTTATAGGGTCTACCTCCCTTGGCTTCATTAGGAGTTTGCCTAAACGAAGGAGTCGGGATCGTGTGACAGCACCTGACTCTTTGCTTGCCCCCAAGGCCACACCTTTCCAACTTGGAAAACAACTTTCGAAAGATTTCTGCTGACAATGTGCACATCGGCGGGCAACACAAGGGAGATTAGAGTTTAAAATGAATGTCAACATACCAGTGGTGCGCCTTACTCTAGATAATTTACCCTATCCCTAAGACACCTAGAAGAATTTGCCATGCATGCATGAGTCAGTGGCCCAGTATAGAATGCCAACTCAAGTCTCATGCAGTATGCCCAGCCTCCCTCGGGATCTACACATTTCCCTAAATAGAAAAATTAATATGCAGTGTGCATAGTCACCTTGAGATCTACACCCTCCCTAATATGGAATTATGCAAGACTAAAGTTAGCAGCTTAGCGCAAACACGCATGCGCTTCAACCACTAAATGCTTATTTAACTGCTACACTTGCCTAGAATCACACCAATATTTATAATACTAACCAAAATTGAACCTGAATTGGTTAGTTTGGTTAGTTTGGCTAGTTTGACTCTAAAACCTCTTGAACCAGCTCAACAAGCAATTTCACACCAAACCAGCCAATTCAGTTGTCGAACCAGCTAGTTCAAAACTGAACTATCAGACCAATTGGTTCGACCAGTTTTGTACCAAACTAGGTTGGGAATGGCTATAGCAAAAATCCAAAGCTAAAAGCAATAAAAAAGGACCAAAAAAAATAACTTCAATCCCTGAGCGCACCCCACCCCCAAAACATTGTTATACAAGGAATCCCCCCCTCTTTTTGCCTCACTATGTATTGCCACTTAGCTGCTGAGCAATCTCGTTGACCAACTTTTGGTCATTTATTGGACATTAATAAAATTATCTTATCTGACTGAGCATCTGTGAGAATTTAGAGTTTGTGGAGCAGCAAGCTGCAATGAAGAGTTTTCATTCAGAGTGAGCTTGGAGGTTGTTTATCATTCTTTGAAAGATGTTTGCAGTGGATTTGGCATCCAAATCTGCAGGCTACATCCCATCTACAAACTTGGAGTAGTTATTGACCAGATTCTTGTGCCTATTTAAAGGTATGTTAAATCTGCCCCTCCTTTTTTCATAAAATTGCAGATCTAAAATATCTTTGTTTGGCTGCAAAAAATTAAGAAAGGGTTTCAGATTTGCATTTGCAGATTTGTTTGCGTCTAAGTTGCGCGATACAGGGAAATGGTTACAAGTTTTCATAACGGAAACATGCTGGAAAGGTGCATTATATTGCAACTTTGAAGGAAAGGCATCATGAGCAAGAACATTTAAATAACAAAATTTAATGACAAGCAATGTTCCACCAATGTTTATATTGGGATCCTCATCATTAGTATATGTTGAATTTTAGGGTTAGAGGAGTTTTTAACATAAGCAATAAACTTTAATGCATTGACATATAAAATCAGATTCAAAATAGTACTGCTCCAATAAAATTTGAACTGTACTAAAACAAGCATAATTTTCATCTATTTCAACTTAACGCTCCATTAGTCACTACGTTAAAGTTGGTCATCGAGATTTATCAAATGTCATGTATAGTAACAACATAAAATAATGTACAGTAGATATCAGCAGTAAAGAATCATAACCAATATTTGAATCAGCCTTATACTCGGATATTTCAGATTTGATCTTGTCACCGAAGGAACAAGTCAACTATGCAAACAAAGAGAGAGTTAATGCAAAAGCATACTAACCCAGACTTCTTAGTCAACAAGTCATACCCAGTACAGTCATGTTGACAAAGGACACACAGTCGTGCTGAGAAGGGATGCAGTCACATTGTGCAGAGACACATAGTCATACTTTTGCCCAGTGACGCATTCATAGTCATGCTTGTAGGAGACACATGGTCATGCTGAGGAAGACCCATAGTCCACACTAGAAAAACAAGCTCATGGCCACGCTGGGTGAAACCCAGAGTCCACACAAGCTCACAATCACGCTAGGTAAAACAAACAGTCCACACAAGCAAGGAAATCCCACGGTCACACTGAGGAAGACCCACAATCCACACTAGAAAAACAGGCTCAAAGTCACGATGGGGAAGACCCACAATCCATACTTGAAAGACAAGCTCACGGTCACGATGGGGAAGAGCCACAGTCCATACTTGAAAGACAAGCTCACGGTCACGTTGGGGAAGACCCAGTCACACATGAAGGATAAATTCACAGTCACACAGGTGCAAAAGAGCATGGATAGCTAGCGGAGGAACCAGTCACGCTAGAGCAAAGAACGGTCACGTTGAGACCACCCAGGAGCTCACGTGGGAGAAGAATGAGAGACGACCACGCTGGGGTGGAAACCACAGTCCTGCAAGTAAAAGATACAGTGGCGTAGGAGCAACAGGTAAGCACAAACAAGTTGGGCAACAAGGATGCCACCATGATCTAGAGCTACGAGATGGACCCACGCAAGGTAGAGACACGTGAAGAAGATAGTCATGCGGAGCAGAGATCAAAGCTCACGTAGAGCAGAGATCATAGCCATGCAGAGGGAGAGACTTGCAAAGGAATAGTCACAGCGGTCACGCGGGCAATGTACACTCACGCGGGATGCTAACGGAGGAGTAAACCAAAGAATCAGATCTCGATCCACATTAGAAAACAGGCTCACGGTCATGCTGGGTAAAACCCACAGTCCACACTAGAAAACAGGCTCACAGTCATGCTGGGTAAAACCCACAGTCACGGTGGAGGAGTACGGTCACAGTGTTGAGGATCAGTCACGGTGTTGAGGAGGTCACGCGGATGAGAGATCATGCAGATGAGACAGACCACGCAGATGCGATGGGAACAACCAGTCACGTGGATGCCAAGTGATCCACGCAGGTGGTGCAGCAAGGCAAGCCCAGTCACGTGGGCAAGGTAAGCCACGGGGGTACAGTCAGAAAAACCAATCACATGGATGGATACGAATTGTTGTGTCTAAAGAATGATACCCTTAGCTTTTTAAATAAGCCAACGTGAATCAAGCGCTTAACACTCCTGTCCTAGATAACTGATTAGGGTACCATCCTTCTTGAGAATGGGTCTCGTAGCCGCACTTAACTTTAACACTCCTCAGCAAGAGAGGCATTTTCAGCAACACTAAGCTTGTCTTGAAAGTGCTTAGACTTCGACAAAGGCTTAGTCGACATATTAGTAAACTTGTCTACGTGACAAAGCAGATTGCATCATGTCCCAGACATGGTTAACCTTCTTCTTGATGTTTTCCTACCTGTCATAGAGCACAGGATTTTTTGAGAGCTTGATCTTTTATAGATCCACTTGGAAGTTGTAATTGACTTCTCGCTGAGAATCACTTTCTGCACGTCATTTACTTCCAAACCTGATGTTTGGTTCCCACCTCATAAATGGAGGTTCTAAAACAGTGATGTGGCCCATCTGAGATATCGAGCCAGAGTAATCATGAACCTCTCAATAGGTTACTCAAAGAGATCAATTGAAAACTCCTTGACCTCCTCCCTTTGCTCATCTAAGAGAGATGACTCGTGGACTGGGCTTACTTCCATGTCTATATAACTAGGGAGGGTTCTCTGAAAAATTTCTTCAAGGGAGATCACAATGTTTCTTTGCAATCCCGTTCTGCTGGGGATTGAGGAGCACTTTTGGCCCCCTCTTGATCTCTGAACTTACCAGTTGTTCCATTCTATCAATAACAAATGCCTGGTAGTTTCTTTGGAGGATGACCATCCAACATAACTGATCCTGCAATTTGTGGAGCCTCTTGCTCCCTCTGTACATGAGTACTCGGCTCCCTCTTGAGCTATGCAATTAGTTCTAAGCATAAATAGGATATGCAAGCATTAATTAGTTTTCACATCCTCCTCCTTTACAAGTTAAGATTGATTGTCATCAATTTCACATACTAACATGATTTTATCATTCAAGAGCATATCCACATGTCATGACAATACTAAGAGTCAACATGAATTGGGATAGGAGGTCCTCCCTATATCTGCCCTTACGCAAAGATCACATCATGCATCACATTGAATATGTACCCATAGAGGTATCAACATTATATCATTTTTATGCAATACTATACATGCATTGGCACAATTTAGATCATAATCCCAGACATAAGATTAAGCTCTAAGCTTTACATAGATTGATGCATCATAGGCAATGGTTAAGCATTCTATGCCACTATCCTTTAAAATTGAGCATGCATTTCTTAAATAATTTCATGTTTCATCATACAACACAATCCAAGATATTTAAATGATCATAAATTCCAACTTCCTTGTGCCAACAATCCTTGATCACATCCATCAATGAGTCATAAAACTCTTTTTCACAAATCAATGATCAACTATAAGGCATCATAATTAAGTGGGCTTTCTTACTTGTCATTTATTAATATACCTCTTTCATGGGTCATCATGTTCACAATCTATCAAATCCATTTTCTGATAACACTTGTCAGTACTATTGATATAAACACATCTATTTGTTCAGTTGTCAATGATCTAGTCCATTAAGTATCAGATCTTTTACCATCTTTATCACCTTGATGGACAATGAACTCCTTCAGCCAAGATCTGTAAAGTTCAAATCCAACAATTCAAGTCCTTACCGTTAATTTGACAACCTTTACCTTAGCATCATTGTAGATTCTGTTTCCCTCACAACAGAGTTAGCTATAGCCTAAGCTCTGAAACCATGTTGAATTTTAGGGTTAGAGGAGTTTTTAACATAAGTAATAAACTTTAATGCATGGGCATATAAAATCAGTTTCAGAATAGTGCTGCTCTAATAAAATTTGAACTGTAATAAAACAAGCATAATTTTCATCTCTTTCAACTTAACGATCCATTAGTCACTGCGTTAAAGTTGGTCATCTAGATTCATCAAATGTCGTGTATAGTAACAACATAAATATAATGTACAGTAGATATCAGCAGTAAAGAATCATAACCAATATTTGAATCAACCTTATACTCAAATATTTCAGATTTGATCTTGTCTTCGAAGGGACAAGTCAACTAGGCAAACAATTTACGTACCTTGAGAGAGAGCCTAAGAGAGTTATAGGAAAAGCATACTGACCTAGACTTCTTAGTCAACAAGCACAGTCATACCCAGTATAGTCATGTTGACAAAGGACACACAGTCCTGCTGAGTAGGGATGCAGTCACATTGTGCAGAGACACAGTCATACTTTTGCCCAGTCATGGGTTCACAGTCATGCTTGTAGGAGACACATGGTCATGCTGAGGAAGACCCACAATCCACACTAGAAAAACAAGGTCATGGTCATGCTAAGTGAAACCCAGAGTCCACACAAGCTCACAATCACGCTGGGTAAAACACACAGTCCACACAAGAAGGAAAACTCACGGTCACGCTAATGAAGACCAACAATCCACACTAGAAAAATAGGCTCACGGTCACGATGGGGAAGACCCACAGTCCATTCTTGAAAGACAATCTCACGGTCATGATGGGGAAGATCCATAATCCATACTTGAAAAACAAGCTCACAGTCACGATGGGGAAGACCTACAATCCATATTTGAAAGGCAAGCTCACAGTCACGCTGGGGAAGACCCAATCACACATGAAGGATAAACTCACAGTCATGCAAGTGCAAAAGAGCATGGTCAACTAGCAGAGGAACCAATCACGCTGGAGCAGAGAAAGGTTACGCTAAGACCACACCAAAGCTCACGTGGGAGAAGAATGAGACACAACCACGCTAGGGTGGAAACCATAGTCCCGCGGGTAAAAGATACATTCGCGTGGGAGCAACAAGTAAGCACAAACAAGGTGGGCAGCAAGGATACCACCACGATCTAGATCCGCGAGATGCACGCACGCGAGGTAGAGACACGTGAAGAAGATAGTCATGCGGAGTAGAGATCGAAGGTCGCGCAGAGCAAAGATCGTAGCCATGCAAAGGGAGAGACTTGCGAAGGAATAGTCACAGCAGTCACGCGGGCAATGTACAATCACGCAGATGCTAACGAAGGAGTAAACCAAAGAATCATATCCCGATCCACATTAGAAAACAGGCTCACGGTCATGTTGGGTAAAACCCACAGTCACGATCGAGGAACACGTGAACACAAACACGATGGAGGAATATAGTCACGGTGATGAGGAGGTCACACGGATGAGAGATCATGCAAATGAGACAGACCACTCAAATGCGATGGGAACAACCAGTCACCCGGATGCTAAGTGAGCCACGCGGGTGGTGCAATAAGGAAAGCCCAATCACGCGGGCAAGGTAAGCCACGCAGGTACAATCAGAAAAACCAGTCACATGGATGGATACAAATTGTTGTGTGTCTAAAGAATGATACCCTTTGCTTTTTAAATAAGCCAACGTGAATCAAGCACTTCGAAAAAAATAAAGTGGTCATAAAAATAAATGGTTTAAAGATAAAATAAGACCATAAGGTAAAATGTTGTAATAATAATATAATGGTCAAAAAGATAAAATAATAAAAGGTCCAATGGTTTTATAATAAAACCATAAAGTAAACAGTCCAAAGGTTTTATAATAAAACGATAAACAATAAGTGGGTCAATGGTCCTTAGAATAGTGTACCAAAAATAAAATCCATAAAGTAGGACTCATCATAATCAAAGGTACACACAATAAGAGTGCTAGGACCAAGTAAGATAAAGGACCAAGAGTCAACCAAGGGGTTCACAATAAAACAACCCACATACCCACAAGATAAGGTGAACCATAAAAGGTGGACAAACAACTCCTTTATAGGACCAACAAGATCAGTAATTCTTTTCCCTCTCTCAAGGTACATTGTTTTTTATATTTTTGTCATCAATGTATAAGGGGAAAATCCAAACCGGATGGTACGATCCTTTGGTCCTCAATACTGCTCCTAAGGGTTAGGTGCTGGTGACATCATCAAGGGGTGGTCAGTCCCTTGAGAAACAACCTAGCAGTGACTGATTAGGAGAGAGGACATCACACATCATTATCTTGGTTAACTGACCAAGATCCTCCATTCTTTAAAGAATGCCTCTCAGCCCTAGCCTGAGTTTTAGTACCAGACTGAATCAAATTCCTAGTAACTGACCAAGTGCCTCCATTCTCCCAGAGAATGGCCCTCAGTACTATGCTGAGCTTCAATCCCAAACTGAATCAAATTCCTAGTAATTGACCAGGTGCCTCCATTCTCCCAGAGAATGGCCCTCAATACTAAACAAGTGCCTCCATCCTCCCTGAGAATGGGTCTCGCAGTTGCACTTAACTTTAATAGTATCTCCCTCTGCTTCCTCATCTAACCTATGCCTTTAACTCGATCCTCCAGGAACATCAGTCAACACCGTCCAATGAAACTACCTAACTCAAGCCTTAAAATATGGTGGAAAAATCTTAACATGCCTAATTGATAATTTTTGCTTAAGTGAAGAGTGCATTTTTGCTAAGGACATGACAGAGGAGTTCGACAATCAATGACACCAACATCGAGGTACATAACGGACTTAGCGCTCTTGATTAAATGTTAATCTCGTTCCCTCATACATGATAGAATCCAATGAAAATATTGCAATCCTACCAATCCTAACTTTGAAAACTATTAAGTTTATTGAATTTTGAATGAAATATGAAATTCTACTTTCTCCGTATGAAGTCCGATGGGGTTAGACCCACTCTCAAACATCTTGAAACAATTAATGGTAATGTTAAAATTTAAGTAAAAGGATATAAAAGGATGGGGTTGACCATCATTTTTGGTCAACCCTAGTAAAAAGACAAGAAAAACCAAGTCAAAATAAGCAGATATAGTTTTGGAAACACATCATTCAAAAAAGGGTAACGCAATTCCAGCTGTATGGAACACATTTTCCACATGTGGGCACATCTATACAGCTGGAAACACATTACCAGACCATATGAAACACATTTCCAGATTTCAAAATGGAAACACAGGGGGTACGGTACTATACCCTACATTTCCCGCAACATAGGATTGTGTTTAACATGGCCCCAAGAGCCAAGACATGGATCCATGCTTGATTTGAATTTCATCCTCATTCCAAACTTTGAAACAAATAATTTGTTTGCAAAGTTTGAAGCTATGTTGCAGATGTACCCGTCCCCAGGGGTTGGGTTTGCGTCCTGGTCCCGGGTACAGTCCCCAAGTCCCGGAAACCGGGTCGAGTACTTCATAGATGTCCCCTGAAGTCCCTGCCGAAGTCCCCAAGTATTGGGTACCTTTAGCCCAAAAACATGAAACTTTGCTCATTTTGGGGACTTTGTCTCCTAATTTTGGGGACTTCAAGTAAACTCCAGTATGTGAAAATTAAAAAGAAAAAAATTATAAAAAATTACCTTTACAAAGAGGGACGAGGTAGGTGTGGGTCCCCCTACCCTCTTAAGACCCCGCGAGCCTGTCCACTTCTCCCAACGCAGAGTTGAGTCTTGACTTTTGTTGGAGCCTGCAAGACGAGAGCTTGCTGCAAAGGAGAGGCAAGACAAGCTTAGGTTGTTTTAGACTTAAAAGGTTTGTGCTTTTAAGTTAATGACATGGCACTATCTAGCTTGGAGGAGTTGGTATCTATTCTTAGACTGATTCTTCTAGAAGATTGCCTTATTCTTTTATGACTCTAGATCTTGTCAATGGATTTTTCTTGTCATGGTTTGTGTTTATTGTTGATCCTTTGTGCAAGTTGTTTCAATGTTGTTGCACAAACTATATTCTTTGTCCTTCATGAATGATATAAAACCTACTTCGTTGATGTTTGTGCAGGCGTTTCTATGCATGTGCATATTTCTAATTTTGAAAAACCAAAAGCCCCATCAACTATTCTCATGTCTATACTTAAGGTTCACATGTAATTCCCACTTTATATCAATGATATATGAACTTTGAAGCAATGTGCATGTTAATTGTACTTGTTACTTACTGAAATTGAATACTTGTGAAAAACAAAATGATTTAATTTTTTATTATATATATATATATATATATATATACAGTAACCCTAACGTACCCAAGTCCCCTGTTTCAAAAAGTGGCGTCCCCGTCCCCATATCCAAGTTTCCTAGCAACTTAGGTTTGAAGTCAACAAATCAACTTGAAGATGAAAGGCGAAAGGCCTCAAGAAGGTAAAATGAATCACCTTGATGGTTGGGATTCAAAGGTAGGTCTAAAACAGGGGACGGCCTTGTTTGATGAAGGAACAACCACAAACAAGGGAGATGGACAGGAAATGAAGGAAAGGGCAGTTGCGTAAGCATGACGAACTTGTGAGAAGAAACCTGATCAAAGATCGAAGGTTGTTCCTCAGCCAAAGCAATCTGCAATCTCACCAATCGGTAAGAATGCATTAAATCTCTGATTGAGAATGCATAGCTCAATCTTGTAATATTTTCCTGAACCTAACAAAATCCCCACCAAATGTTTGTTTTGCCATTTGAGTTTCTGTTTAAAAAATATCTGTCGTATGGTGTGTTTTAAATTTTAATCACTATGTGTTTGTTTCACTCTAGTGATTTGCTGCATATACTGCCTGTTGGATGGTTATCTCGGTCAATTAAATTGTCTGCTTGAGCACTAGTTGAAATTAGATGTCTGCACAACGGTCTCACAGTTGTTCATTCACTGGTGTGTTTTTGTTTTGCTATGTAATAACATCCTATACAGCATGTTGGCTCTGCACATTTAAATAGATTGTGTATGCTTAATCGACTGGCAGGCGTGACAAAGTATGAATATATATATATATATATATAGACACAAACAGCACTGTGTTATTGCCTAAGAAACCAGACACGCTAGAATAGGGTCATGTGTCCCGTGTCTATGTGTTGGACACGAACACGCTAACAGAGCGTGTCCGACACTTCTTTGCAGCATGTCCTGAAAACAGGACACGCGGGCCCTCCTTAAAAATGATTTTTTACTTTTATTTTATCATTTGCACTTGTGGAGAGAGCTCAAAGAGTTAGTTTTTTCGCAGGTGAAGAAGATTTGAAGGCTTGGGAAGGGTTTCAAACTCCATTGAAGGTGGATTTGGTTGGGTGGATTGCAAGCTCAACCATCAAACAAGAAGAACAATGTCTCATTCAGCTAGGGCAAGAGCTAAAGGGCAACGGAAAGGGAGAAATGCCCCATCTATTGTCTCCCCTCCTATTCCTCCAAACACAAGCTCTTCTACTCCTCCTGCTAGTGCTCTTTTTAGCTCCTAGTGGAGCTCATGCTCCATTGAACCATGTTTTAGCAAGACAATAAGCCCAAGAGAAAAAATACCCTTTGTGGAGGTATGTGACTAGGAAAGAAGGGCCTGGGGCAAAGCTAGGTGGAGGAGGCAAAGTGTCTTGGACTTGCAATTTTTGCAAGAATGAGTTTAAGAGCACATACTACCGAGTTAAGGGCCATTTGTTGGGCTTTCCTTCTTGTGGGATTTCTTCATGTAAAGTAGTGAATATTACCCAAAGGAAAGAAATGGGAAAGGAGGATCAAGAAGGCTTAAGCAATGTAGCAACAACAAGCAAGAAAAAGGATGAGGATCCTCTTCCATTCTTAAGGAAACCCTCTAGCATTCGGCCTCCATTTGCACCTAGCAGAGGTGATACATATCTAGCAAGAAAGAGGCCATCTTCAAGTGGTTCAATGGACAAGATTTTAAAACAAGCGGCACGAGAAGAGGTGGACCTCACCATTGCATTCTTTTTCTACCTCAACTTCATCTCATTCAATGTTGCACGGTCACCATTGTTTATTCAGATGTGTCAAAGTCTCATTGAACGAGCTCCATCTGGTTATGTGCCTCCTGGTTTAGAGAAGCTTAGAACCACATTGTTGGTTAAGGCAAAGGAGGAGCTGGATAAAATTCTTGAGCCAATTAGATCAACATGGCCCTCATCCGGAGTGAGTATTGTTTCTGATGGATGGACGATTCCAGCACGCCATCCACTCATCAATTTCATGGTATCTTCCCAAAATGGACCGGTGTTCTTGAAAGCGATGGATGCTCTTGGGAAATACAAGGATGCACATTTTATGGGTGAGTTATTCATCAAAATCATTGAAGAAGTAGGTCTTGATTCTTGTGTACAAATCATCACAGACAATGCACCTGTTTGCAAGGTCGTTGGCATGATTGTGGAAACTAATTATTCACAGGTATTTTCATTTTGGACACCTTTCATTGCTAATTTGCTCATTGTTTGAATTTATCACAAAATTTATCTAACGGAAAGGTCATTTTAATGATTTGAGTTGATACTTATTAGTGTTGTAGAGTAATTTATTCTTGCTTTTTTTGCTCTTATAGATTTTTTGGGCACTTTGCATTGTCCATTCCTTGAACTTAGCACTCAAATCCATTGCTTCATATGTGACATGGATTGACGACATTATTGAGGATGCACGCCATATCTGTAACTTTGTACAAAACCACACAAATGCCCTCACCATCTACAAAGTGTGCACACATATTTAATTGTTGAAGATTGCAGATACTCGGTTTGCTTCCTCATTCATCATGCTCAAGAAGTTGAGGGAGGTCAAAACCGCTCTTAGGTCCATGGTGATTTCAGAGTATTGATCTTTCTGGAGAAAGACGAATCAAAGTGCTTCAAAAAAGGTGAAGGACATAGTATTAGATGATGTTTGGTGGGAGAGGGTGGATCTTACCATTAAGATCATGGAGCCACTCATTTCTTTGTTGCGCTTTGTAGACACGGACCATCCCATCCTAGCGGATGTTTATGAGGGGTGGAATTCCATGATCGAGTCCATGAAGACCATTGTTATGGAGAATGAGTGTCCTGAGTATGAGACATCGACAGAGAACTTATGGTCCACCATTCGAAATATTCTCATCTCCAGGTGGGATAAGAATTGCACACCTTTGCATTGCTTAGCCCACTCCTTGAACCCCAAGTTCTACAGTCAGGAATGGCTCAATGGCGGGCCCTCCCATAGAGTCCATCCTCACATGGATGGAGAAATTTCACAGGGGAGGAAGATAGCATTTAGGCAGATATTTCAGGATAGAGACTTACTTGATGAGGTGGAGGAGGGCATTGTAGAGTTTTCCACTGCTACAGGGAGATTTGGAATCTATGATGTGGTTGGAGATAAGGGAGCTAAGAAGCCCTATAATTGGTAAGCAACTCATGGGGTAACATGCCCTCTTCTACAGAAGCTAGAATTAATAATAATTATTATTGTTTAAAATAATAATAATAAATATTAAGAGCAGAAATAAAGTCTTGGAATATATTGAATAAGTCATTGAAGCCCATTGTGGATTTGTTGAAGAAATTATGGATTGCATATATAAAGCCAAATTTTGGACTAAGTGTCCTTATTGCGAAATGGAATTCCCATATCCGACATTTTTTAAGAATGACAATCGCTCCTGTCCAATATGTGGTAAATATTTTATTATGAAAGACAATCAAAGTAACTCACAGATGCAATCCCAGAAACTAGAAAGCGAATTAGGATACTACAAGGAAAGCAATAAAATCCTACAATTTAAGATGAGTAAGCAGATCATTCTTCATAAGTTGATCGAAGAAGAGAATCATTGCTCAAAAGATCAAAATCAAAAACTGGAAAATGCTAACGAAGATATCAAGAAACTATTATCAACTAAGAATGAAGAAATATCTTGATTAAAAAATCACAACCAAGACCTTAAAGACAAAATCAAAAAGTTTGAAGATAATGAAAAATCACCATATAGAAATGATAACGATTTAGAAGAAGACATAAAGCGTTTAAACAAGCTCATCATGGACAAAGATGATGAATTGAAGCAATCCAGAGAAAGCTAAAAAGTCAAGTATCAAAGATATGTCGACATCAACAATAGAAGGAAGAACTCCAACAAAAGTATGACGACACTAAAAAAAAGCACAAGCTAGAAATTGCTAAAATCAATTGCAAATTAGCAAACAATACCGAAGAACTATTGTTATAACTTATTACATATATAGTAGCCAGGCTACCATATTCTATTTTTCAGATACAGTACATTTTTCAGCCAAATCTCTTACATATGAGATGCTGAGATGAGCAATTTTGATGGATCATTATTTTGTCAGTGGGCTATTAGACTCTCCCATGTCAGGACTGAGTCTCAAAACACTCAGATTCGAGGACTGATGTAGCCATTTAGTCATTTGCAGAGCAGTTAGTGATGCCCAGATTGGTGTTAGTGTTTTCTCATTGTACAGATGATGGTTTAGATGGATTATTTGCATGGTTATGACTCAGCATTTATTATATTGTGTTATGGTTATCATTGCTCTTATACTCATCTTTGTGACATATACTATCATTTAGTGTCATGATCTGGCGGTCATAAATATATGGACTTGGATGTATTTGTATTATGTATTGATGTCCCTACTTAGACTTGGAAGTTCCTGATCTATACTCATTGGTTTTACCCTCCCTAGGGAGAATAGAGGTAGTCATTCCCACCATACTCTGGCTTGCTAGTGTTGGTTTCATTGATCATTGTCTCCACCCATCCATTTCCATCCAGTTTTGTTTTAACCCGACTTACTACTTGACTTGTGGCATGGAGGACCTTTCCCCGCTAGAACCTTTGTTGGACAAACTTCCCTGTTTATATTGTGTCTTGGCTCTGAGTTGGTGACAGGACTTGCCTTTAGTGAGTTGGATTGTATGCCTAAATCATTCTAGTCGGTTGTCCCGATATTTGGCACTCTGCAGAACTCCCCCTAGTCGCTTGAGATGTTGTTGGCTAAAACTAAAAGCTCATGTACTACTTGTATTGGAAATGTTTATATATGCGCCCATTGAAATTGTAAATTCGAAAATGTGTTTTTTAACATATGTGAGCAAAGGGCAAGAGCGATGAAATGTTAAAATACCCCGTGAAGGGTATAAGGAAAGGTCCCAAAAGCAATGGTTAAATATATCTGTTGCCCACCTATTTCGACTAGGTGGCAACTCCATGTACATGAAGCGTACATAATTATACCTTGGGAAAATCTGAGGATTTTTTCACTTCTGCAGGGCAATTGTCCCTTTGTAAAACGAAATGTCCGCTCCCCTGCGTGGGAAAATTAATGTAATTTAAT
>LPNX011011214.1:72878-240650 GCA_001517045.1 Pseudotsuga menziesii
CGTTTTTATTTTTATTTTTTTCGCAAGCATTCCAATACTTCGCTTTCAATTTCATTTATATTTCTGTTCTGTAATTGCAATTGTGGTGAATGCTTAACATCTCTTTAAAGTGCTTCAAGTAAATCAACTTAAAGTCCTTTCTTTTTTCATTTTACTGAATTTCATTTAAGGCACTTTCCTTGTGCTATCTCTTGTGAGTCTAAACTGTAACTATTTTATTTGTTCATATTGTTAATATTGTAAAACTTGCTTAGCTTAGGCAACTGTGGATAATCATTCTTATTCTTTGTAAGTTTGTAACTTGTAATCTTTTGACTCCATTTAATCTAGGCACTGGTCTTGTAATTTTATAGTCTTAGTAAAAGATCCCTTTAACTAATAGTTAATAAATATGGAACTAATTTTCCTGTAGGGACTACCCCCCTTGGCTCTGTTGGGATCTAGCCTAAATGGAGGAGTTGTGGACTGTGGTGACAGTGGTCCCCAGCTTTAACTTGCCCCCAAGGACACACAAAGCGGGTTGGAGACTTTCCCGTGTCATAAAGTGTGTATTAGGCGGCAACAATATCCTATATCCAAATATTGCTGACCTTATAAATTTGAATATGTCCTAGATGAAAGCTGCAGTTAGTTGTGTTTTTAAGCACTAGTGAAGTCCCCAAAAGGTCATATAGGCCAAAAAGGCCATGGAAATAAAATTGATGGTCCTAATGAACCTAGATCAAACTTGATGTAGCCATGATGCCTAAGTTGAATAAGCACTCTTTGAACAACTCAACCATTTGTAAGGCACTGCCATTCCCTGTGTTGTGGTTTGTCCGGCATGTGGTTATAGTGAGTATTCCCTTTGGCATGTGGTTAAATATAATAATAAATAAAAACCCTATGTATGTATTTGGTTGATGTACCGCCAATGAGGTGACTGCTACTTGTTATGATTGTTACTTAAATGTTCATCCTTCACTAGCAAATTGAAAACAACTATGAAGTGAGTATAGTCCTGAAAGTCTGGTCTGAGTAATAATAAATAAAAACCCTATATATGTATTTGGTTGATGTACCGCCAGTAAGGTGACTGCTACTTGTTATGATTGTAACTTAAATGATTTGTAGAGCATGTCTTAACTTTGTAACACTTGCAGCAGATGGATGATAGTCTGAGTTATATTATTGGTATCTGGTCATTTACAGGTGATTATATTGTCTATTGGATATTGTTGATGATCAAGCAGAGACCTGGAAAGGGTGTGAGTATGCACCCTAGATGGATTTGGACTCTCTGAGTCTACTGAGATAGCTTATTTTCAGTTCCGAGCACTTTCAGAAATGATCAGGCTCATTTTACCCTTCTGATGCAGTTTGCTTCACAGGATGATGTGTCTGAGCAGGGAGATGTTTGTATGGGGCATAGGGAGTGCAACCACTTGATTGTACCATAGTACCCCCATTCCAGAGAGGCTAGTGGGCTCAGTTAGACAATGCGGGCACCCTAGGAGGCTGTTTTGGCAGGTTCACATTTCCCGAGGCAAATTAATAAATGATTAAATGGCTATTGAAGAAATCAATTTGGGCTACTGAGGCAAGGAAATGACATGGGATGAGTCATGATGATGAGTGTGATGTCCTTCGCACCATCTCCAGCATTTGCAGCACTTGATTGGGCCCACACCTATTTTTTGGGGTGTTTTTATATTATTTTCGGGAGCTTGTATGAGGTTCACAATTTCCTCAAGGAGGCACAAAGTCAAAAAATTAAAATATTATATAATTTTATTGAGCCATGGGGACACCTAGAGGGAGTTAGTTAACACTCCATGGACCCACCATGTGCTTCATTTATTTCTTGTTGAGTGGGGTACCCTCTTTTTGGGTGATCTAGTCCACTTTGGTACTTTATGGTTATATTGATCCATGTATTGTATGTTGATCTCATCTAAGCCATTGATTAGAACATTTATATCTTTTAATCTTACAGGTGGCCCTAGATCTGAGAAACAATCTTCCAGGACCCTAGCGCTTCTCATCATTTCCCTGACTTTTTCCCACATCTAATTTTTTGGGCATTTTTCCAACTTGGGTTTGTAGATCAGGTCATCCCCATCCCATTTCCCCTCCAACATAGAGCTGATGGTCTCCAGATTGTTCTAGATCTGAGGATATGCCTCTCCAAACCCTAGCGCTAGCCACTTTACTGCTGGTCTCTTATGTAGACTGAATTTTCCAGCCAAATAATTTCATGGATCCATAGATCAGGGCATTTCCCAGGTGGGTCCACTCCAACGCTGAGCAAATATTGACTCCATCAACCTCGGTCCAACAAGCACTGATCTCCAACCCTAGCGCTAGCCCCTCTTTGGCCTCTTTTCCTTGCAATCTAATCTTTCCCTGATGACTCGGGAACTTTGATATTGTCACATCTATCATCGAGTCTATCCATTGGTACTAGATAGCCCCAATCTTGTCCTTGACCTCCCTACATTGGTCACGTTTCCCAAGGCAACGGATATCCTCACTCATTGCTAGTACCTCAACCCCAGATCTAGTATTTACTTCATAGGTCACCTGTGTCCCACTTTGGATCAAGCTTCACAATTCCTAAACCCTCATTCAAAGCCTTGGTTCACCTAGTGACATCATCCTTAGATCAAGGGTTTCCATCTCCTTACACCTTACGTACCTCAAAGTCCATTTGATCTGATCTGATGTCTAGGTTTGTTCTCTCCTGTCGGGAGTAAATCTGGGTCTCCCCCTTTGTTGTCTTGGGCTAAGACACATAAAGTGAAGGTTGCCTTGATTGGCGTGACAACCATCCATTTGGGAGTCTAGGCAGTCTTGGTTCCACCTCCTTAGTTGCTTATCCCTTTACCATCCATCCTGGATCCACCTCCTTAGTTGCTTATCCCTTTACCATCCATCCTGGATCCACCATACATAGGCAACTACAAGGTAGTTGATAACAACTATTTCCACTAAAAATTCATAACAAGACATTACTTATGAAAATCAAGAAACTAAAAAATAGTCAGAAGATGGAACTTTCCAATGAAGACCTTGAAGGAAGAATACTAAAACAACAAGAAGAAAACCATCGTCTGAGAAATCTTAATCAAGAACTAAAGGAACAAATCAAGAAGTTAAAAGATAACAAATACTCATAGGACAAAAGGTTCGAGAAGATTCAAAATAATAATAATCTATTAGAGAAGAAATTACTTCAAATCCAGAAGGAAGCATCCAGATTCTCCGAAAAACAAATTCAAATTGAGAAAGAAGAAACAAATACAAATTTGGTCCCCATCATAGTTCAAAAGGAAGCCAATCGAGCAAAAAAACAAACAACAAGAACTCCTTATTGACACCCAAATTACAAAAAGCATTTTAACCAACTACAGGGTCAAAATGAACATAAACAAACGAGTTATGATTTCAGAAGAGAAAGAAAACAAAATGAAGCTAAGCAGAAAACAAGAAGTTCCATCCAACAAAGCGATCAACAAACAACTCCAATGAAGATAGATCTCAGATGGACCACTTCACGAACAATGCGACATTTTTTTTTGTGTATTCAAGACTCGTATCGTCATGTTTTGTCAAGTGTCGCAATTATTAACACAAAAGATCGAGAGATGAAATTACAAGCAAGAAATCAGAGATGAAGTTGTCTTCAATAAGCTTTGAGGACAAAGCTTCCCTTAAGAGGAAGGCAATGCTATATAAAAATATATATAACATAATAAGACATATAACTATATATAAACATTAAGTATCAATATTAATTATTAATATTAATAATTAATAAATAGAAATGATTAATTAATTAATTAGAAAAAGTAAAGAGATGTAACCTTTCATTTGAAAAGGCATGATAAGGCTTATATAAATCCATACCAATGTAATTGTAAATCATCACATCTTATATATTTTATTATTTTATATTATATTTCATTCATGGAATATTTATCTTATTTACTGTTTCAGCTATAATTCTCGCATTTACAAATCAATGTTGATGTTGTTGATAAAGAGATTTATTTGTAAGAAACACAAAGATGGGGGGGAAGTGGGTCCGGGGGGTGTGCATTCATAGTCTAAATGAACACTCAACTAGTCAAAGAGACCAAGTTGTTTCATGTGAATCCACTCGTAGTGGGTGTTGATTTTTGTACCTAGGAAAGTGTTCCCCTAGGTGACTTTAGCCTTAGTCACTTAAAAGAGGAAATTAAAGTGACCCTTGCATTAAATGACTTGAGATGAGCATTTAAAGTGACTTCAGAGATTAAAGTCAATTTTTGATAAATTTAAGTGGGTGAGTGAATTTAATATTTATGAGATTTAAATGAGAGCATTTAATCTCATCCATTGATCTAGTCTAATCTTAACCATTGGATTAAATGTCTCCTCACCTACCTAGGGTTTAGAAAAAAAACAAGGGAAAAGGCACTTGCATTCATTCTTGAGACGAGAGTGAGAGAGGAGAGAGCAAGAGAGGGCACAGAATTCGAGGCGACCATTTCTGGAGAGATTTCAGAGGGCATCGAAATCGAGGCACCACTGTGAGCATTAAATGAGTGGCACAGATTTTGAGGAGAGCACAGTAGTCCATACAGCGTGATTCTGGGCACAACTTTCGAGGAAAATACTAGGCACATTTCTCGATGCAGCAAGCATTTATTGTGGCGCAAATTTCGAGGCCATACTTCTGCATTTATTACAGTCTGTACGACACATAGTTCGAGGCAGTTCTGGGCACTGTTATCGAGGGCATAACTGGGTTGTTATTTCTGGCACAGATTTCGAGAAGAAGGATGCACAGAAATTGAGACAACACTTGCACATAAATCGAGGTAGCCTGCTGGGTTATTTTTTCTGGTTGAAATAAGTTGTATTTTTGTTTGAAAAATTATTGTCTTGATTTTCCTCGGAAGAAATAATAAAACTCTCTTACTGTTTTTCCCCTTGTGGGTTTTTCGAAGGCTATTGGCCAAAAATTTATGAGTTCTGTGTGTTTTATGGAAGTGCATTTATTTTCATTTTCTATCATTAAAAGTTGAGTTACAACAATGTTTATTTCAGTCTGAAAATTTATGTTATTTCCAGCCTTATGCATTTATGGGTTGGGCATTAAACTGAGATATTTTTGACATTTAAACCGAAGGCTGCAACCGAGAAAAAATTACATGGTATCAGAGCTGAGTGGGGCAGAAAATTAATTTTTGCAAACAGAAAAGTAATTTCCAGAATTCAGAAAAAGTTCTTTTGACAGTAGCAGCATTTTGTTGAAACTTGTTCTTTGAGAAATATGACTTCAACTGGTGTGAGAATGGAGGATAGGCTTGATGGGGCTAGGGATTTTGTCCTATGGAAAGCTAGGATTTTGCTTGTGTTGGAGGAAAATGAGTTGTGGGAGGAGGTAGTCAGAAATACTATAGCTAATTCTCTTGCTATTCTCGCTTCCACCGATGCAGTAGCATTAGCTGCCTTCAACAAAAAAGATATTAAGGCTAGGAGGATTATCCTAGATGTTGTTAAATACCATGTGATTTCGCACATTTCAGGGACGAATCGTGCACATGAAATGTGGAGTGTTTTGACTGACTTGTTTCCGAGTTCAAACGAGAATAGGAAGATGTTTTGAGAGAGAAGCTGAAGAGTATCAGGATGGTCAAAGGAGAGGTTATGTTGTCGTACCTTACTAGGATCTCTTAGGTCAGAGATGAGCTTGCAATAGTTGGGGAGGTTGTTCCTAATGCAGAGCTAGTGCGGACAACCATGAATGGGGTGTCAAAGCCTTGGGCTGTGTTTGTGGAGGCTTTGGTAGCTAGAGAGACCTTACCTACATGGGACAGGATATGTAATGATTTTGTCCAAGAGGTGACTCGGAGGGGTCTTGTGCAGGGCAGTGCTTCTACTAGTAGGGAAGGATGAGGAGGATGTGGCCTTGACAGCAAAGGGGAAGAAGAAGAACAATAAGGGTCCCAAGAAGGGTGGGGCCAAGCAGCAGGATGGGCAGAAGAAGGATCTGAGCACTGTAAAGTGCTTTGCTTGTCAGAAAATGGGACACTATGCTGGGCAGTGTCCAAACAAGAAGAAGAATAAGCATCAGCTGACAGCAACTTCAACAGAGGTTGAGAATTTTGCAGCTAGATTTCAAAGAGAGTTTTCTCTGTGCACTAGACATATTGATAGAGAGAGAGCACCTATTGTCACTAGTGCAGATGTCGATAGAGACAGGGAGTTTTCCTTGTTGACAGACCATTCATACAGTGCATCTACTTCCAGCACTTCGTATATTTAAAGCGGAACTTCGAGCCACGTGACAGGTGCTCAAGAGATGTTCTTCGAGCTTTCACAGACAGACTGATGTGGAGGTGGTGTTGGGAGATGATTCAGTTGTCAAAGCAGTTGGGCGTGGGACCATTACCTTTCAGAGGGAGTCCATGAGTCCCATGGTTTTGAGAGATGTATTATATGTACCTGGGCTGAAGAAGAACTTGGTTTCAGTTTCCATGATCGAGGATTGGGGTCTTGTGGTGTCCTTCTTAGATGGACATGTGCATGTGATTCCCAAGACTATAGGACCATCTGCTTCGTATGCCATTGGAGTCGGATGTGGGAAGCTATACAAGCTCTTATTTCAGCCTCAGCTTGCCTTGGCACATAGCAACGTCAGTGAGCTTTGTGAGCTTTGGCATAGGAGGATAACTCACTTGCATCATCCAACTTTGATATTGTTGAGACATATGGTTACAAATTTACCAGAATTCAGCACAGAGCAGAGTGATGTTTGTAGGGGGTGTGCTTTGGGAAAGTACACCAAGACTGTTTTTCCTAGCAGTGATAGGAGATCAGCAAGGATTCTTGACTTGATGCATTCAGATTTGTGTGGATCGATGTCATTTGTTTCTCTGAGAAAATATGAGTACTATGTGACATTCATCGATGATCATTCCAGGAAGACCTGGATCTACTTTCTGAAGAGCAAGAAGTCTGAGGAAGTCTTGTAGAGGTTCCAACAGTTCAAAGCTCTTGTGGAGAACCAGACATGGAGGAAGATTCGGGCTCTCAAATCGGATAATGGGGGTGAGTATACCCCCAAGGAGTTTGATGGATATTGCAGACAGGAGGGCATCATGAGGCAGTTGACGGTTCCATATACTCCTGAGCAGAATGGAGTGGCGGAAAGGAAGAACATGTCTATTGTTGGAGCATCTAGAGCTATGTTACATGACCAGTCACTTCCTTTCTTCCTTTGGTTAGAGGCATGCAGTACAACTGTCTGTCTTCGGAACAGGAGTCCTTATCGTGCCGTGGGGAACATGACACCTGAGGAGTGTTTCACAGGCAAGAAGCATGAGGTCAGCCATTTTTGCATATTTGGTAGTTTGACTTACTCTCATGTCCCTTCTGAGAAGAGGACAAAGTTGGAGCCCACCGTAGAGAAGGGCATCTTTGTGGGCTATGATGAGACTTCGAAGGCCTTCCGTATTTACCTTCCCTCTCAGAGGAAAGTTGTTGTGAGAAGGGAAGTGGAGTTTGAGGAGGAGCGGGCCTTCAGGAAGTCTAGAGAGTTGCAGCAGGGAGAGCAGCAAGTTCCTGCACCTCAGGTAATTTCACAGGTACAATCTGTGTAGCAGACAGGGTCACGAGTTTCCGGAGTTACTAGAGCACACAGTGTAGGCACAGGTTTTACCAGTTTTAGTGATTCAGCCAGCAGGATCTTTGAGGACAGGTTTTGGGTCTCAAATTACAGGTTCACCATACAGAGGATCAGGATCACAGATTTCACCAATTGTTGGTACACCAACTGTTGGTTCAGAGGTTACTGGGGCTTCTACCTCTGGTAGTTCATCATACGAGGATAGACAAGTGTGGGAGCAACCTTCAGGGAAGAAGACGCCTAAGTGGCTTCGGGAGACCTTGAAGGAAGCTCAGGAGTTTGGGATACCCAGGGAGCCAGTGAAGGCTATTCATATGCCAGACATATTGGGCATGGCATTAGTGGCTAGTTTACGTGATTCAGAGCCTTCTACTTTTGAGGAGGCCTCCCAACATCATGTTTGGCAAGATGCCATGATGGATGAGTACAATTCCATCATGAAGAACGATGTATGGGAGATAGTTCCGAGACCTGAGGAGAAGTCAATGGTGACTTCTAGGTGGCTTTACAAGCTAAAGCATGTTGCAGATGGTAGTGTGGAGAAGTACAAGGCCAGGTTTGTAGCGCGGGGGTTTTCACAGGTTAAGGGAGTGGATTATGATGAGACCTTTACGCTGATTGCTCGGTATACTTCGATCATGTCATTAATTTCCATTGCAGCGGAAATGGGTTGGAAGATCCATCAGATGGATGTGAAGACCGCATTTCTCAATGGAATCATTCAGAAGGAGATTTTTTAGCAGCCTCAAGGCTTTGAGATACATGAGAGAGAGTCTCATGTTTGCAAGCTGAAGAAAGCCTTGTATGGGATGAAGCAAGCTCCTAGAGCTTAGTACTCCAGGATCGATTCTTACTTGCAACGGATGGGGTTTCAGAAGAGTGAAGCAGGTCTGAATCTCTATTTCATCATGGTTGGAGATGATCCGCTCATTCTTCTATTATATGTGGATGACTTATTTATCAGAGGAGGAGAGAGTCCCATTGCAGCTTGCAAAAAGGATCTTGCTTCAAAGTATGAGATGACCGATATTGGGTTGATGCACTATTTTCTGGGATTGGAGGTTTGGCAAGAGCCTGGACATATTTTCTTGGGACAGGGAAAGTATGTTGATATTCTGAGGAGATTTAGGATGGAGGATTGCAGGCCGATGTCTACACCGATGGTCACCAACTGGAAGAAGCTTCATGCTTCTGAGGGAGAGTTGGTGGATCCTATACTATAACATCAGCTCATTGGTTCTTTGATGTATCTGGTCAACTCTCGGTCAGATTTGTATTTTGTGGTGAACACTCTGAGTCAGTTCATGGTTGAGACTAGGAGAGTGCGCTGGGTAGCCACAAAACATGTGTTGCGTTACCTTGCAGGGGCAGTGGAGTATGGTCTGGACTACAAAAGGTCGGATGGGATCAGGTTGATTGGATTCACAGATTCAAATTGGGGAGGCAATGAGGCAGGCCAAAAGAGCACTTCTGCATGTTGTTTCAGTTTGGGCTCGGCAGCAGTGTCGTTGTTCAGTCGAAAGCAAAAGTCTGTTGCTTTGAGTTCTGCAAAGGCTGAGTACAAGGCAGCCAGTCAGGCCAGTTGCAAGGCGTTGTGGCTTCGCAAGTTGCTGGTGAATTTATGTGGTCAGGAGCCGAGGCCTACGATGATCTACTGTGACAATCAAAGTTGCATCCAGCTCTCTAAGAATCCATTATTTCATGACCGGTCAAAGCATATTGAGATCAGGTATCATTTCATATGAGATTATTTTCAGAGAGGAGCAGTGACTTTATAGTACATTTCCACTAATGAGCAGGTTGCAGATATTCTGACGAAATCTTTGGGAAGGGGCAAGTTTGTCTTCTTCAGGGACAAGTTGAGAGTGATGCAGAACACCTTCCTCGGTAAGAGGGAGTGTTGGTTTTTGTACCTAGGAAAGTGTTCCCCTAGGTGACTTTAGCCTTAGTCACTTAAAAGGGGAAATTAAAGTGACCCTTGCATTAAATGACTTGAGATGAACATTTAATGTGACTTTAGAGATTAAAGTCAAATTTTGATAAATTTAAGTGGGTGAGTGAATTTAATATTTACGAGATTTAAATGAGAGCATTTAATTTCATCCATTGATCTAGTCTAATCTCAGCCATTGGATTAGATGTCTCCTCACCTACCTAAGGTTTAGACAAAAAGCAAGGGAAAAGGCATTAGCATTCATTCTTGAGACGAGAGTGAGAGAGAAGAGAGAGCAAGGGAGGGCACAGAATTCAAGGCAGCCATTTTTGGAGAGATTTCAGAGGGCATCGAAATCGAGGCACCACGGTGAGCATTAAATGAGTGGCACAAATTTCGAGGAGAACACAGCAGTCCATACAGTGTGAGTCTGGGCACGAGTTTCGAGGAAGATTCTGAGCATGAGTATCGATGAAAGTACTGGGCACATTTCTCGAGACAGCAAGCATTTATTGTAGCACGAATTTCAAGGCCATACTTCTACATTTATTGCAGGTCGTACAGCACATAGTTCAAGGCAGTTCTGGGCACTGTTATCTAGGGCAAAACTAAGTTGTTATTTCTGGCACAGATTTGAAGGAGGAGGTTGCACAGAAATCGAGACAGCACTTGCACAAAAATCGAGGCAGCCTGCTGGGTTATTTTTTCTGGTTGAGATAAGTTGTATTTTTTACTGAAAAATTAATGTCTTGATTTTCCTCAGAAGAAATAATAAAACTCTCTCTCTTACTGGTTTTCCCCTTGTGGGTTTTTCCAGGGCTATTGGCCAAAAATTTATGAGTTCTGTGTGTTTTATGGAAGTGCATTTATTTTCATTTTCTATCATTAAAAGTTGAGTTACAACAGTGTTTATTTCAGTATGAAAATTTATGTTATTTCCAGCCTTATGCATTTCTGGGTTGGGCATTAAACTGAGATATTTTTGACATTTAAACCGGAGGTTGAAACTGAGAAAAAATTACAGTGGAGCCATTGCAGAAAGAGAAAGAAATGGGGAGAAGAAGATAGATTGGATCCCAAGCCAATCCTAGTGTTGGAGGCGTTTGCTCTAACCCTTCTATTATTGTTAGGGTCCATTTTAGGTATGTTCCTCCCATTCATGAAAACCAGCCTAATGTTACAGACTCAGCCTAGTGTTGCATACCAACATAGATCCATCTTAAACCCGGATCTACCAAGCATCAAGAGGGATCCAATTTCTTGAGGTGTAAATTTTTGTCTTAAATTTTTTACATGTTCAAAAAAAAATTCACCTTAAGAATTTTGATCCCTTTGGTGCTTGGTAAATACGGGTTTAAGATGGATCTATGGTGGTTTTAATTTTTTTATTTAATAAGCCGGCATGGATTTTTACATAAGCTGCCATGTATTCACATACCGATGATGTTCTGTGATGATGATGCTCTATGATGATGTTCCACGATGATGATGTTCAGTGATGATGATGCTCCGTGATGGTGATGTTCCATGATGATGTTCCACGTTGATGTTGATGAGGATGTCCTATGTTGATGTTATTCCAGACACATGATGTTGTTGTTTAAAACTTCCTATGACATATAGATTTACCAATCACTTGTACAGTTGTTGTTGATGACGATGATGATGATGTAGAATACCTTCTTTGTTAAGAGGGAGTGCTGAAAGAAATGTAACTTTGAAAGATATTCTATTGTACTTTTATTGTATTCCTCCTTCGACAATGATATTTCTCCCCTCGGAGATGTCCTTGATGTAATTAGTCATGTAAAATTCATGAGGGAAAAGCTCCGTTGTAAGTCGGGGCAATAGTACCCACAAAAGTATTTTATAAATGTTATTTTGAGTCTTCCTAGGTAGGTCAGCCCTAATTAGAGAACTTGGTCGACCTAGTTAGGTAATTAAGTCACTCACCTGATGAATATAATTAGGTGAGGCGTCTCTCTCATTTACACATACTTCTCACTCAAGCATTGCGCAAGAGAGAGAGAAGAGCAATCTACTACGAGAAGGGAGCTTCTATTATTGTTCTTGGGGTCTTACACTATACTTGGTCGAATTCTATATCAAAGAAGTTTTGCTGGGTTTTCTCCTCCATGAGAGTTTCCCACGATAAATCTCTGTGTTCTTTTGTGTGGTTGTGCTTGTCTTTCTTTCAGTGATCCTTTGCATATGGTTATGATGTTATGATACTAAATGTTTTAAGCTCTTGTATAACCATCAAAATTCTAACATGGTATGAGAGCCACCTTGAAAGAAGTCTTTGTGCAACCAAAACATTGCTACAACTGCAGCTACTGGATATTAGGGTCTCATGCTTGAAAACCCGAGAAGGAAAAATCTAGTCATATTGGCATTTTCGCTATAACTCAAGTTTCGTAAATGCTGAAGAGCTGAAACTTGGACAAGCAGAAGATGAAATCTTGTTGTACCTTGTGTGCGAGTTTTAGCCTCAGATTCGTTATACTTTAGGAGATATGATTCCTCCAAACTAGTGTTCCAGCCTCTTTTAGAATTCAGTCTTAAACAGGTGACCTAGGGAGAATTGCTATATCTCGGGATAGGAAGGTCCAAATAAAATTTCACAAGGTGTTTCAAATAGGACACGGACTGTAGTTTCTGTGGTGCTAATTTCAGACCCCGAAGTTTGAAATAGTGACACATTTAGTCCACACAAGTTCACTATACTGAACCAGACCTCAAACAGGCCACCTTGGGAAACTTATCATAAGTTCCACTTGGGGAATCCAATTCTACTCTAACCTGTGGGGTTAGAAAGAAGACGAATCAGGCTATCTCGAGACAAAGTTTCAGACCTTGAGGTTGCAGAGATACAATAGAATTAATATCAAACAATTCTATAGAAGAAATTGGAGAAACTAGGGCTTTCTGTTTCGGGCACTTCCTCCACCGATCAGTTGAAAAAGGAGAACTATCAAACTCGCCCTAAGAGGGCGCATCTTTCTATGGAAGAAGTTTCTCATTCTGAGGGTTTTCAATTTTTAACCTAACACTACTGCCAAGGAAAACTAGGGCATCAAATATTTTGCAATTTTGTCCACATTTTTGGGAAAATGAGTATGTTGCTCAGCTCACCTTAAGGAGGTGTCAAATCTTAAAGTTACCTAAGTTGAAAATTTAGGGTTTCTCTATCAAACCTTAGGTCCATCAAAAGCAGTTTTCCATAAAAGATTTCAAGCAAGCATCAAGTTAAAGCAATCTCATTGGTAAGTTCTATCCTCTCTATTTCCATTTGAGGTTCTCATTTTTATCATGATGACAAACAGTACCAAGCTTGAGGACAAGCTTGAAGGAACCAAGAACTTCCAATCATGGAAGTATAGAGTGCTTCTCATACTTGAAGAAGCATGGCTTGGAGAACTATGTCAAAGAAGAAGCTACAAATCCAAAGGAAGATGAAGACAAAGCAAAGCACAAGGACCTAGTCAAAGCCAAGAGAATTATTTCTGTCTCCTTTGGATCTCATATGTATCAGCCTTGAAGACTCCCAAGAAGATGTTCGATGCAATGACTAGCTTGTACAAAGGAAAGAACAGCAACAGGAAGATGACCTTGAGAACTCAACTCAAGGATGTGAAGATGCAAATGTCAGAAAGCATTTGATCTTACTTCACAAGGATCTCTCAGCTCAAGGAGCAACTAGAAGCCATTGGAAAAAATGTCGAAGAAGCAGAAGCAGAGATTACAACCTTGAATGGTCTCCCAAGTTCATGGGAATCTTTCATTCAAGGGATTTGTTCTAGAAGGAAGTTCACCTATGGAGGAATGCACGTAAGAAGAAGCTCGATTGATAGCAAAGGAAGAAGAAATGGATGAATATGACAATCAAGCCCTAACAACTCATGCCAAGAAGAGAAAGAACAAGAAGGAAGAACATTCTCGCAAGAATAAAAGGACATC
This sequence comes from Pseudotsuga menziesii, assembly GCA_001517045.1. Lineage (NCBI taxonomy): Eukaryota > Viridiplantae > Streptophyta > Pinopsida > Pinales > Pinaceae > Pseudotsuga > Pseudotsuga menziesii. The sequence goes on from LPNX011011214.1 coordinate 86,429, forward strand.
AAAAGAAGGACCTCTCACAGCTTAGATGTTACAGTTGTGATGAGAAAGGACACCTTGCAAAAGAATGGAAGGATGATATGATCAAGAAGTACTAGTCGATCATGTAGAATGATGTTTGGAGACGTGAAGGGAAGTTTGTGATGTCTTCCAGTCAGATCTACAAGATCAAGCATACAACAGATGGAAGCATCAAGAGATACAAAGCAAGGTTCGAGGTTTCTCTCAGAAAGAGGGAGTCAATTATGGCAAGACATTTCTCTAGGGGCCAGACATACCTCTTCAGTGGTGGATATTACACTAGACAGTTGGTGTAATTGAAGTATAAGAATAGGTCAAGCAACCTCATTTGGGACTCTCTACAAAGAACCACCTATGAACAGAAGCATTTGTACAAGCTCAGAAGGCACCCATGGGATAGCACATACAATTACATGAGGAGCTTGAGGATCACCTAAAGTGATGGATATCTCAACCTTTACTACAAGGTTGAAGATAGAAGCCTACAAAGGACGAGAAGCTCATAGATGGGTGCAATAGAAAATTGCAACAAAGATGGAGGATCTTGATATCCAGTGACCTTGAGAGGTGACATAGATGGATAAACAAAAGATTAGCAGCAGAGGAGGCTACATATCACTCCAGTGTCCCAATGTAGAGAGTACAAGATGCAGAGGGAGGATGGTGCTCCACTTCAAAGGGAGTGACTACGGTAGATCTCAAAGTTTGATAATCTTAACGTGATTCTCAAGATTAGAGGTGTGGCAGAATACAAAGGATATTTTCCTTAGCCAAGGAAAATATGCAGTCAAGACCTTGAAGAGGTTCGAGATTTTGGGCTATAGCTACACCGATGGCATCTAACTTGAAGTTGTTATGTAATGCTACTTTAAAGACAGTTGATGCCATAGTCTATAGGCATTCGTTGATGAACTTGACGAACGTGAGGCCAGATATTTGCTTTGTGGAGCCAAGATGTGTTCACATGGTTGTGGCAAAGCACATACCTAAAGGGTACAATTAAGTATGGCCTCATATATGCTAGAGACCAGAAGATCTGCCTACAGAGATATGATGACTGCGATTGGGTTGGCGATGCTACAAACAGAAAGAGCACTCCATCATGTTGCAGAAAGCAGACTCATTGTTTCTCTCAATGCAACCAAGGATGAATATATTGCAACTGAGAAGAAAACAAGGGAAGATTCCTCAAGTGATGAGGAATATGATCCAAAAGAATTCTATCAATGAAGATGAATATCATACTCTTATCCATTTCAGCATTGGATAAGAAGGGATGCACTTGTAGGACACAGATTCAACACCAATACACAATTCGATGTGATCAGTGATGTAAGAAGACTTGCTCAGTATTTCCAATCATGAGCGAGATAGGAACAAGTCCTCAGAATCAGACGATGAAGTAGAGCACGTTGTCAGTAATTCATGCAAGGAGACAGAGATCAAGAGTAAGTCTACCAAACAAACAAAGATAAGTATTTGGATTGTCATTTCCTATATATCTAGTTGCTTAAATGATATTGTTCAGTTTTGTACATAGATATGTTCCTAGATTTAGGAAATGTATTATGCATGTTAGAGTATTTGTAGTTTACTACTAATATGCATGTGATGGGTAAGTGGCTTATGGTACTGTACAACATTCCATTGCTACTTATCTAAAATGAAAACCTCTTTGTTGACATGTTGGGAGTAGTGCACACTCGTAATAATGTCTTGGTAGAGATGGAAGGCATCTAGAAAGTTACCATATGTATTCGGTATATGGACGAGTGTTGTATTAGCTGAAATAGTTGCATAACTGTATGACATATATCTTTATGCATAAGAATTTGTCATTATGAATATGTTATGAAATGTTTCTAATCATGCAACAGTATTTGACTTGTAGGAAGGATCGTATGCAATCACCTACAAGAGAAGAATGATGAAGTTGCGAATGTACAAGAGAAGAAGGATGCAATTACAAATGTATGATGAAGTTGCGGATGTACAAGAGAAGAATGATGAAAAACAAGTTGTTGATGTGTAGACTAAGGCTCTGCCTTGTGTAAAGTTTGAATACTTTCGAGACAAGCTTGGTGTAGTCCAAAAGGACCTCCCTCGAAAGAGGGAGTGATGATGACGTAGTAGGTTTCCTATTACAGTGGTGTGGTAGCTTAGCCTAGGTAAGGTATGTCTGGCTAGGCTTGTTTGGCCCAAAAGGGTTAGTAAGTCAGACAAACGCCCGAGTGCATCTACCAGAGAACCCACCGTGATGTTGCTTCAGATGTCCTAAGGGCAAGATGATGTGATTTCAATACTCTTTGTTGATGGCAGCATTTCTATGTTGATGTTGCTCCAGCATTTCTATGTTGATGATGATGATGTTGTTCCAGCATCTCCATGCTGATGATGATCTAGCACTTATTTGTTAATGATGTTGTTTTTAGCACTAACATGTTGATGATGTTGTTGTTCCAATATTCACATATTGATGTTACAGATGATGATGATGATGTACCAGTATTCTCATACTAATGTAGCAAATGATGATGTTCCAATATTCACATATTGATGTTGCACATGATGATCTAGTTCCAATATTCACATACTAATGTTGCACATGATGATCCAATTCTAGTATTCACATACTTATGTTGCAATTGATGATGTTGCAGATGATGATTCAGTTCCAATATTCACATACTGATGTTGCAGAGGACGATGTCCGAGTACTCACATACTGATGATGATGATGTCCTAGTACTCACATACTGATGATGATGTCCCAGTACTCACATACTACAGATCACGATGTTCCAGTATTCACATACCGATGTTGCAGATGATGATGTCCCAGTACTCACATACTGAAAATGATGGTGTCCCATTACTCACATACTACTGACGATGATGTCCCAGTACTCACATACTGATGATGATGATGTCCCAGTATTCACATACTGATGATAATGATGTCCCAGTATTCACATATTGATGATGTTCTATGATGATGATATCCGTGATGATGATGTTCTGTGATGATGATGCTCCATGATGATGTTTTGTGTTGATGTTGATGAGGATGCCCCATGCTAATGTTGTTCCAGACACATGATGTTGTTGTTGTTCAAAACTTCCTATGACATAGATTCACTCGTCAGTTGTACAATTGTTGTTGTTGATGATGATGATGTAGAATACCTTCCTTGTTAAGAGGGAGTGTTGAAAGAAATGTAACTTCGAAAGATATTCTATTGTACTTTTATTGTATTCCTCCTTCGAAGATGTTATTCTTCCATTTGGAGATGTCCTTGATGTAATTGGTCATGTAAAAGTCATGAGGTAAAACCTTCGTTGTAAGTCGAGGCAATAGTAGCCACAAAAGTATTTTATAAATGTTATTTTGAGTCTTCCTAGGTAGGTCGTCCCTAATTAGAGAATCTGGCCGACCTAGTTAGGTAATTAAGTCATTCATCTGATGAATATAAATAGGTGAGGCGCCTCTCTCATTTACACACACTTCTCATTCAATCATTGTGCAAGAGAGAGAGAGGAACAGTCTACTGCGGGAAGGGAGCTTCTATTATTATTCTTGGGTTCTTACATTGTACTTGGTTGAATTCTATATCAAGAAAGTTTTGTTGGGTTTTCTCCCCCATGAGGGTTTCCCAAGATAAATCTTTGTGTTCTTTTGTGTGGCTATGCTTGTCTTTCTTTCATTGATCCTTTGCATATGGTTATGATGTTATGATACTAAATGTTTTAAGGTCTTGTATAACCATCAAAATTCTAACACCCCATACTGGACTGTAGAGCACCTCACTACTCTCAGTGCAACAAAGTTTTTGCCCACTCACTTTGACCCCTACCAATGCCTCTCAACCACCTTAGATAACTAGTGGAAGAAGCAATACAAGGAATATACTTTTGAATACATGACTAGATGGGTGTAAGATGCAGATATCTTTTCCAAAGTTTCTTGCTCACATTACCACCAACCTATGTTGGATTCCATTATTGATGTTGGCGCAGACTTCAAAGGCCCTATTATGCATGCTCAGAGGAGATATTTTTTGCAGAAAGAAGTTGGGTCCAAAGATGACTACTTTAAGGGTTTTAAAGAATCGTGAACCAAAATGGGATTTACCATCATGTCAAAGGGATGGAGTGATGGAAAGAACCATACCATTATAAATTTCCTTGTCTCTTGCCCACAAGAAACCACGTTTTTGAGATCAGTGGATGAAAACTTGTTATTTTAGCTTTTGGATGAGATTACTGTGGAGGTGGGGGTGACCAATGTTGTTCAAATCATCGCAAATAATGCCTCTAACTATGTTCTTATTGGTAAGATGTTAAAAAGTAAATAGAAGGCCATATTCTAGACCCTATGTCGCACACGGCATAGACCTCAAGCTTGAGGATATAGGCAAAGAGGATCGGGTCAAGAACACTATAGATCATGCCAAGAGCATTACAAAATACATCTACTCCAACCAAACATGGGTATGGAACATAATGAGGAAAAACACAGGGGCCAAGGAGCTTGTTAGGCCTATTGTCACCACATTAGCAATGAACTTGCGAATGAATAATGGATTGCATCTTAGTGAAGCTGCAAACATGATGGCAAAGACATCAATAATAAAGTTTTGAGAAAATATTTTGGAAACAAGCAGCAGCGATTGTGAAATTTGTCAAGCAAAAAAATGGCCATGAATTACATTTTGAGACTATGGATCCAATATAGGAGCAAATAAAAGCTACATACAAAGATAAAATAGCAAAGTATGGACCTATCTAGGATATCATTGATAAGAGACAGAACAATCAACTCAATTGAACTATACATGCAGTTGGTATTCCATGAATCCAAGGTATCATTACAGAGCTAACTTTGGAGAAGATCAAGCTGGGGTGGTCAAAGATGGATTATACAAGTGCCTAGAGCACATTGTCCCCGATGAGAGCTAATGGCCGAAAATACACTAATAGATCAGTGTTTTTAGTAGAGCCACCGGTATCTTTGGCAAAAAAACATAGCAAATTGCAAGAGATGTGGACCAAGCATGTAAGCACTTCCAAAGTTTTTTAAGTTAAATTGTTTAAATACTTGAATTTCTAGCCAAAGTCATAAACTCATTTCTTGATTTAACTAACTTTGCCTTTGAATGCCATGATTTAATCATTTATCGCAACCCAATGGTGGGACCCATTCAATAGCCATAGTCCTCAAGTACAAAATTTTGCAATTCATATATTGAGTCAAACTTGCAACGCTTTTGAGTAGCACAATCGATCCATCTTTGAGCAAATTCACACAAAGCAGAGAAACCATTTGGACCAACAGAGAAAATATCTCATTGTCTGCGCCAAACCCCTCCAACTAAAGCACAACCAGTTGTTGAACAAAAGACTTCATACAAATCCCATGTCTTAGATGATATTGATCCATCCTCAAAATGGGTAGAGGAAACTCACCCAATGGGGGTAGATGGATTTGGATGATGGTCCACTAGTAGCACTATGCATGGTAGACACTAGCCACGCTACTACTAGTACTACAAAAGTCCCTGAGGAGTCCACTAATTCCGAGCCAAAGAATGATTTTGTATCTCATGCTAAGGATCCCATTTCCAATAGTGGTGATGAATTTGATGATTGGTCACATTAATCATTGATATGTAGCAGCTTGTAGGTTGTGCCATGTTTTTTCGAGAACTCTAGAGGCCATTTAGGGCTTTGTAGTTTATGTAGCATGTTTCATATATGTATTGTACAGTGCACTAAATGCCATTTCGCTATATACACCTTGTAAATTTTCCCAAAGGTCTCCATTCACCCTGGGAAGTCAGATCTCAACACGGCCACAATATTCACTAATCCCAGATGAAATATACTTTTATCTAAATTAGAATTTGCAGCACATGAAATCCTTACAACTCATAAACAATCAGGGAATCACACATATGACTCAAAATTTATCTTGGAAACCCCAATGAGGAAAACTAGCTACAGAGGGGTTTTCTTCTTTCTCGAGCCCAGAGAAAATATAATATAGAAGAAGTACAGTATGAGTTAGAGAATCAACAAGTGAACCTGAAGGGCCAAAGCCCTAGATCTAAAGCAGTTCCAACTGTTGCTCTTGGATAATGCGCCCCCAGCAGTACACCCTCAACTAGAACTCTCAACTCAATCTCTACCAAGCACTGGATGTTGTACTCTCAGTCTAATCTTAGAAGACGACTCTATTCTAACCTTATGTTGTGCTCTGGAAGATGAACTGCGTCCTCAATCACTAAAAACGCCCCCCAACAGCACAACTGTGTCCCTCCTTCTCAGAGACACGTCCCAGCTATTCTGCTCTCGGTCTGACTTTGACTAAACCCTGATGGCCTCCTCTTAATCATTGATGAAGACCTTCAACTCTCTAGGCCCTCTGAACCTCCACACGTGTGCAGCACCTCCCTCACGTCCCACACATGTGATGTGTTGTTGCTTACATCCTCTTATCTAGCTGCTCACGTTGTTGTTGTTGTTGTTGCTCTTCAGTCTCTAAAGATCCTTAGTGAAATCTGTCTCTCACTGTATTGATGAAAGAACTCCTCAGTCTCTAAAGATTTGTCCTCCCACTACTCTCAAGAATGCATACCCAACTGTCTCAGATGGTTCGCCCTCCTTGGTCAACTGATGCTCTCAGCTGATTTGATCTCCTAAAACACACAAAAGATGAAATATTTTTGCACATGGAATGTCTTTTTATAAGTCACTAAGAAATTAGGTCGCCAAACCCTAATTAGGGTTCCAAAACCCTAATTTCACTTTTGTGCAAAAATCATATTGTTGCATGCACGCACTTTTGCATGTAACTGGCAAAAGTGACTTAACTCACTGCATGTCTCCGTTGTTAGATCCATGACACTTGGCAGAGTGTATTTCACACTCTACCCTCCTACCTATATTGATAGAAGTGCCTCCATGCTAGGCAGCCCACATGGATGACATCCCGAGTTACCCCCAAACTCTACACTTCCTCTTAACGAGGGATGTCTGATCATACCAGATGCTCGGATCCAACAAGTCCTCTGCTGCAGCAACCGCCATATATGTCCTGACTACTTCTGTTTCCCTCTGACTTGAAGTACTTTGATCCTCCTCCATCAACGTGGTCTCGAAAGGAGTCTCATTCTCTCTCTGACCAAGTCACTGACCCTGGACCCAGACTCCCTCTAAATCTCTACTGTAGCCAACTGCTCATCCCTCTTCTCCTTATTCTTCTTCTTATGAGGGCATTGGCCTGCATAATGGCCATACTTGTTGCATGCAAAACATCTGACCTTACTCAGGTCTTTCTTTTGCTCACCCCTCTTGAACATCTACTTGCCCTTCACAATAAGTGCCACATCTTCCTCTTCTAGTGCAGTAGAGGAAGACCTTGAATGTACGCTCTTCAGATCTCCTCCTGTGTGAAATCATCCCACAAACAATCTCACTTGGGGAGGTTCTCTCTGGCAACAATGGATTTGACAAATACTGCCCATGGTTTAGCCACACCATTCAGGGCTTGTCAAACTAACTCTCCATCCTCCACCTTCTCCCCCACACATGCCAACTCGTCTCTAACTTGAGTTATCTAAGTCAAGTAAGTGACCATTCACTCATCCTTAACCATCTTGATGCTCTTCAGTTTCTCACGAAGCACCATCTTTCTATTTTCATTAGAGCTTTGGTATAGCTTCACTAGAGCATCCCACATCTCATATACATTATGTTTTCCTGTAATGTGTGGGATGACGTGGTCCTTGATTGCATCAAGGAGAATCCGCTAAGCCTTAATGTTCTTCATTTCATATGCGGCTTTTATCGTAGCATATGTAGGAATAGATACAGGATTTGCGTCTATGCTTTCCACAATGTCCCTTCAACCACTGAAGTTTAAGGCACCATCGAACCAACCTCCACACGCAAATTGTTAACCATCTCTCTAGTCAACTGGATCTGAAACCAACTGTCTCAATGAGCAAAAATAAGCACAGATCTGGCCCTTACACGCCAAGATCTGAAAGATTTATCTCAGATCTCTCCACCAACTATCAGATCTTACCTCCACCAACTATCAGACTTTGAACTATGCTCTTCAGATCTAGGTAGATCTGGTCTCTATCCCACAGATACTAGCTAGATTTATCCCAGATCTAGACTCCAACCTCTCAAATCAACTGGATATGACCTCTACAATCATAGATCTAAACCCTACTCTTCAAATCTAGGAGAGTTGGTCATCCACACCACAGATCTGACTTATCTTCTAAATCTTCACACAGATCTGTTATGCTTTCCCAAATCTGAGCATAACAGATTTGCCCCCTTCTTACCTCTAACGAGGCTCTGATCAACAAAGTTTCCCAAAGGTCTCCACTCGCCTTAGGAAGTCAAATCTCAACACGACCACAATATTCACTAATCCCAAATGAAATATACTTGTATCTAAATTAGTATTTGCAGTACATGAAATTCTTACAACTCATAAACAATCAGGCAATCACAAATATGACTCAAAATTTATCTTAGAAACCCCAAAGGGAAAAACCAGCTACAGAGAGACTTTCTTCTTTCTTGAGCCCAAAGCAAATATAACATAGAAGAAGTACAGTATGAGTTAGAGAATCAACAAGTGAACTTGAAGGGCCAAAGCCCTTGCAACTGCTGCTCTTAGATAATGCACCCAACAGTACACCCTCAGCTAAAACTCTCAACTCAATCTTTAGCAATCACTAGATGTTGTACTCTTGGTCTAATCTCAGAAGACTGCTCTGCTTTGACTTTCTACTCTGCTCCAAAAGATGAGACATGTCCTCAATTACTGAAAACGGCCCCAAGCAGTACAACTGCGTCACTCCTTCTCAGAGACACGTCCCAGTTATTCTGCTCTCAATGTAACTATGATTGAACCCTGATGGCCTCCTCTTAGTCACTAATGAAGCCCCTCAGCTCTCTACGCCCTCTTAACCTTCACATGTTTGCAATGACTCCCTCACGTCCCACATGTGTGACGTGTTGTTGCTTACATCCTCCTCTCCAGTTGCCCATGTTGATGCTACTGTTGTTGCTCTCCATTCTCTGAAGATCCTTAATGAAATCTCTCTCACTGCACTAATTAAAGAACTCCTCAGTCTGATTAAAGATCTGTCCTCCCACTGCTCTCAGGAATGCATCCCCAGCTGTCTCAGGTAGTTCGCACTCCTTGGTCAACTGATGCTCTCAACTGCTCTAATATCCTAATACTCACAAAAGATGAAATATTTTTGCACACTGAATGTCCTTTCATAAGTCATTAAGAAATCAGGTCACCAAACCCTCTAATTAATGTTCCAAATGTTAGTTTTCCATAAGATTATAGCAATGTATCTTAATTGCATTTATCAATAGGATCAATAGAAGATAGACAAAGCACATAACAATAACACAAGTATTTTTATCTTGGGAAACCCAAATGGGAGAAAACCCAACAACCTTCGTCTAGAGATAATAATTTGAGATCAGTGTACAATGAAGAAAGAGAAAAGATGGAAGTATCTTCCAAAGATAGAAACCCCAAAAACAACCGTCTCCTTCAGTAGGTGCGAATTTCTCTCTCCAAAAACTGTGAACTTCACTTGTGTAGTTGTGTGTTCAAATGGGGAGGGGTGACTCCTATTTATACTGTTTTTCCACTAAGAAATTAAATGGGGCCGACTTCTCTTGGGGGAACAATATAAATTCATATTTTATAATTTTATTTTCTTTCTTTTATTGCTGGCTTTTCACCCCAAGGTTTACATTGATCTTTCTAGGATTTGTATGATGAATTACAGTAAGTTCAACTCCCGTAGGAGGTACAATACAGGATCAATAGGAATAGCTTCTAAAGTTGCACAAGTTCCAACACTCCCTCTCAACAAGGAAGGTATTCTTCGATCTTCATCAGCATCACGATCATCTGGGTTTCATCAGTAAATCTATATTGTCTCGATCATCTCTAAACGTACTGAAGGTTGTCTTTATGAATTTGTTCTATCTAAATGTCTAAGAGAAAATATTTTGCCACATGTCTGTCTCTACTGCCGATGGAATACTTCCATGCCTAGCTAGAGATCCTAGATGACAAATGTGCACAACCATCGACTACCTGTTCGCCTCATCTGCCGATGGGGTACTCCCATACCTGGCTGAGAACCTGGACGAATAGAGGTACCTGTGCAATCACACGACCATCTATTACCTGGCCGACTCATCTGTCGATGGGATTTCTCCCATACCTGGTTGAGCACCTAGACGAGCAGAGGCACCTGTGTGAACCCAACCATCTCCTACCTGTTTGTCTCATCTGTCGATGGGATTTCCCCAATACCTGGCTGAGAAACTGGATGAATAGAGGTACCTGGGAAAAAGTATGATAAATGTCTCTCAGTCTTCTTTCCCTCTCAAGGAGGGATGTGTTCTCTTCTACTCCAAGTCTTCTGCAAAAGTATTCAAATTTCACCCTAGGAAGAGGCTTGGTGAGAACATCTGCAGTCTGGTCATCTGTCGGAATATACTGTCGCTCGACTGCAACTTTCTGCACCATATCACGTATGAAGTGATAATGAATTTCTATGTGCTTTGACTTGTTGTGGAAAACTGGGTTCACTAACATCTGCACACAACTTTGATTATCACAGTGAATCACGGTTGGCCCTAGAATCTGGCCAAACAATCCTGCAAGAAGTTTACAAAGCCAAACAGCTTCTCAAGCTGCTAAACTAGCAGCCATATACTCGGCCTTTGCAGTACTGAGAGCTACTAAGTTCTGCTTCCTACTGTACCACGAAATTACTGCAGAACCCAGACTGAAACAACATCCTGAAGTACTCATCCTATCAGTAGTGCATCCGGCCCAATCTGAATATGTAAACCCTTGCAATTTCAAGTCACATGTTGAATCATATCGTAGACCATATCTGTAATGTTTCGTTTTTTATAAAAAGGGAATAACTGAGGACTAATAGCATTAGGAGTAGAAAGGTACATCGATTCAGTATTATTAAGTCATCAATGTAGTAAGAAGGCCATAAGAGTTCATATCATAAAGCATGCAGGCCTTATTTTAGTGTTAAAGTCAACATGAAATTAGAATTGCATGCATGCAAAAGTGAAGCATAAACCCTAAAAGTACATGTTATTTTATTTAAGAAGGGCTATTGGACCAAGAGAATATCTATTGTTATTGTTGATTGATTTTGGAGTTTCGAGCAGCAACATAGCATGCAGCCGCAGCGATTGGGGTTGGAAATGGTGTCTTCAGCTAGCGAGGGTTCGGCAGTGAGATATCTGCCCTAGTCTCTTATTGGGATAGATCATCCAGGTTTATCCATTGCATCCATCATATACTACAGTATTCGTAGATCTAGCACATTCCGAAGGGTTATTAGCAGATCCACGTTTGTAGCCGGAAGTAGCAAGGAAAACACAGAAGGATTCGCTGGGACCACAAAACCCAGTCTTTCCTCCACATGTCAGCTTCCTCTTTCTTAGCAGGCCTATCCTACGGTATGCAGTGATTATCAGCCATCAGTTTTCTCACATGGAGCAACTATCAGCCAAACAGATTAGTTGGGGGCGTGAGTAACAGAACTGCTAATCAATTCGCTAGGGCACTTAGAGGTAGCCAAACCTCTGCATGTGCAGGCCATCTCTCCGGCATCAACAGATGAACAAGCTCAGAAAGTTTTAGCCCAAACGGACCTCTCCTCCTACAAAAACGTCACCTTCAGTCTGGAGGGGTTTTTACGGTACTGCAGGGCGGTAACACCAGAGGAAAAGAGCATTATTAGACCACCCATCTGGATCCTTATGCATGCAGCTATCTCTGGAGTCATTATCAGCCAGAATATCAGTGGTAAGTGTTAATTTCTCTCTGCAAAACCCTAACCCTAATTCAGCTATATTTTAGGGCATTTTTGCATGGCGAGTTTGCATGCACAGTTATTTTGCAAATTTGTAGGAGATTGAGTGTGCGAGTCAGCACTATCATAGAACATTAGAGAATATCAGTATTTGGGATATTATAGTGGTATCTGAGCATGATCCTTGCCAGTTGTGGGCAGATAGCAATTGAATAAAAGTGCATGTTGATGCATGCATGTACATGCAAATGCATGTCAGTGATGTTGGTGAAGTGCATGTCAAAACAAAGGTTTTTCTTTGCTAGCATGTGAGAACATGAAGACAATGAGAAGGATCTTGACTAGAAATTGGCAGAGGTTAGCAATACTTCAACACTTGCCTCGATATCAAGAGTATCTAGCCTTGGGTGATGAGGTATGTGCAGCATTGTCCTTTCAAGATTATTACACCATCAAGTTTGGGAGCCAGCCCAAGGATTTGGATGAGGATCTCCTTAAAGGCATAGTTGGGGGAGGGAAGAAAGATGAGCATGAAGTACAGGTTGTTGGTGAGCTTTATTTGGAGTTAACAATACATGATGAGGATGTGCATGAGGAGATCGCATTAGATCCATCCTGTGAGTCTGGCGACACAAGCACATTCGCTAGTCAGATTGTGGACAAGCTGTGTGATGAGTTGGAGTTGGTACACTCTTGATGTAGCAAGAGTCCAGACAGTTATGACAAACGAAATACATGAGGTGCAAGGCAATGAGCACAGCAGTCGAGACAATGAGCAATCACACATGGAGGTTAGGGAGACTTTATACATGCATGAGATAGAGCTTCCAGATGATAGTCACCGAAAAAAGATTGAACGTGTTAAAGAAAGCATTCTAGCGATGAAGGAGAGAAAGACAGGACCAAGATACTCCGAGACACCATAGTACAACGAGATGTTGAGCTTACAGTTCTTCTAGTTGTATGTACCAATTCAGCAGTCAAGATTTCTAGTATTGAGCAACAGTTAGATTCCTTGATGGGGCAACAGGAGAAACATACTATTGCATTTCGAAGCAGTCCTCTTTAGGAGTACATAGACAAGGCTTGCAGTAGCTTGAGTCCACATTTGCATAATGGCGGATGGTTTTTACAGGTTGGCCAGGATCGAGAAATTGACCAACAGTAGATGAGCATTCCAATTGAAATCAGAAGGGCAGAATGTCAGCTTGGTAGGATTATCCCTTGTGATGGTGCTTATGGACAATGTACTTTTCGGGGGTTGGATTGGAGAGAGATTAAGAGTTGGTGTCCTATTGAGTGGGCGATTCTTGGGAATACATTACTAGCCAAGGGTATAGACCCACAAGAGTCTTCAGATATTTGGGATGAAAAATGCACAAGTTTGCATTGGAATCCAGGTGGAAGACCTTATGAGGGATAGATACAGTGTTTACTAATGGCGTTACTTGCGAGTCTACATGATGCTCCTTGTGTCGATACCACGCAGGGTAGCGGTGGATGCATTTTGACCTCTGCAATTCTCAGATTGATTTGGGACCCTGGGATTGCAGTGACTGACAGTTTAGTGATTGCTAGAGGATGCTTTCAGGAGGTCTCTGGTGATGGTACCGTGAAGTGCAGTGTTCTGAGCAGAGGGTGCTACAGATCTCCTAGGATAATTTGGGACCATGGGATCATCCCCGGATTCAATTGGTTCAATTGATTGATTGTGGATTTGCGTTGGCATTGCTTAAGGACAAGCAATCTTTGGCGAGGGAGGACTGTAATGTTCCGTTTTTTATAAAAAGGGAATAACCGAGGACTAATAGCATTAGAAGCAGAAAGGTACATCGATTCAGTATTATTAAGTCATCAGTGTAGTAAGAAGGCCATAAGAGTTCATATCATAAAGCATGCGGAGCATGCAGGCCTTATTTTAGTGTTAAAGTCAACATGAAATTAGAATTGTATGCATGCAAAAGTGAAGCGTAAACCCTAAAAGTGACATGCAAACCCTAAAAGTACATGCTATTCTATTTAAGAAGGGTTATGGACCAAAGAGAATATCTATTGTTATTGTTGATTGATTTTGGAGTTTCGAGCAGCAGCACAACGTGCAGCCGCTACAGTTGGGGTTGGAGACGGTGTCTTCAGCTAGCGAGGGTCCGACAGTGAGATATCTACCCTAGTCTCTTATTGGGATATCCCGGTTTATCTATTGCATCCATCATATCCTACAGTATTCGGAGATCCAACACATTCCGAAGGGTTATTAGCAGATCCACGTTTGCAGGCGGAAGTAGCAGGGTAAACACAGAAGGATTCGTTGGGACCACAAAACCCAGTCTTTCCTCCGCATGTCAGCTTCCTCTTTCTCAGCAGACCTATCCTACGGTATGCAGTGATTATCAGCCATCAATTTTCTCACATGGAGCAGCTATCAACCAAACAGATCAGTTGGGGGCGTGAGCAGCAGAACTGCTAATCAATTCGCTAGGGCACTTAGAGGTAGCCAAACCTCTGCATGTGCCAGGCCATCTCTCCGGCATCAGCATACGAACAAGCTCAGAAAGTTTCAGCCCAATCAGACCTCTCCTCCTACAAAAACGTCACCTTTAGTCTGGAGGGTTTTTACGGTACTGCGAGGCAGTAACACCGGAGGAAAAGAGCATTATTAGACCACCCATCCAGATCCTTATGCATGCAACTATCTCTAGAGTCATTATCAACCAGAATATCAGTGGTAAGTGTTAATTTCTCTCTGCAAAACCCTAACCCTAATTCAGCTATATTTTAGAGCATTTTTGCATGGCGAGTTTGCATGCACAGTTATTTTGCAAATTTGTATGAGATTGAGTGTGCGAGTCAGCACTATCATAGAACATTAGAGTAACAGTTTCCACTAAGAAATTAAATGGGGTCGACTTCTCTTGGGGGAACAATATAAATTCATATTTTATAATTTTATTTTCTTCCTTTTATTGCTGGCTTTTCACCCCAAGGTTTACATTGATCTTTCTAGGATTTGTATGATGTATTATAGTAAGTTCAACTCCCGTAGAAGGTACAATATAGGACCAATAGGAATAGCTTCTAAAGTTGCACAAGTTCCAACACTCCCTCTCAACAAGGAAGGTACTCTTTGATCTTCATCAGCATCACGTTCATCTAGGTTTCATCTGTACATCTATATTGTCTCGATCATCTCTAAACGTATTGAAGGTTGTCTTTATGAATTTGTTCTCTCTGAATGTCTAAGAGAAAATATTTTGCTACATGTCCGTCTCTACTACCGATGGAATACTTCCATGCCTGGCTAGAGGTCCTAGATGACACATGTGAACGACCATCTACTACGTGTTCGTCTCATCTGTCGATTGGGTACTCCCATACCCAGTTGAGAACCTGAACGAGTAGAGGTACCTATGCAATCACACAGCCATCTACTACCTAGCCGAGTCATCTGTTGATGGGATTTCTCCCATACCTGGTTGAGCACCTAGACGAGCAGAGGCACTTGTGTGAACCTGGCCATCTACTACCTATCTGTCTCATCTGTCGATGGGATTTCCCCCATAACTGGCTGAGAAACTGGATGAGTAGAGGTACCTAGGAAAAAGTATGATAAATGTCTCTCTGTCATCTCTCCCTCTCAAGGAGGGATGTGTTCTCTTCTAATCCAAGTCTTCTGCAAAAGTATTCAAATTTCACCCTAGGAAGAGGCTTGGTGAGAACATCTGCAGTCTGGTCATCTGTCGGAATATATTGTAGCTCGACTGCACCTTTCTGCACCATATCACGTATGAAGTGATACTGAATTTCTATGTGCTTTGACTTGTCGTGAAAACTGGGTTCACTGACATCTGCACACAACTTTAATTATCACAGTGAATCATGGTTGGCCCTGGAATATGGCCAAACAATCCTGCAAGAAGTTTACGAAGCCAAACTGCTTCTCAAGCTGCTAAACTAGCAGCCATATACTCGACCTCTGCAGTACTGAGAGCTATTGAGTTCTGCTTCCTACTGTACCACAAAATTACTGCAGAACCCAGACTAAAACAACATCATGAAGTACTCATCCTATCAGTAGTGCATCCAGCCCAATCTGAGTATGTAAACCCTTGCAATTTCAAGTCACATGCTGAATCATATTGGAGACCATATCCCATAGTGCCACGTAAGTATTTGAGCACATGTTTTGCAGCAATCCAGTGAATATGCCTTGATTCGCACATGAACTAACTGAGAGCATTCACAGCAAAACAAATATTTGTTTTGGTGTTTGTCAGATACATCAAGGATCCAATCAACTGGCGATACATGGTGGGATCAATCAAATTTGAATCTGTAGCATAATCCCTCAACTTCTTCAAGTTTGCCTCCATCAAAGTAGCTATGGACTTACAATCGAACATTATGAATCTCTTCAGTATATCTATGGTGTATTTTCCTTGACCTACGAAAATCTCCTTCTGCCTCTGCCATACTTCTAATCCCAAGAAGTGATGCATCAATCCAAGATCCGTCATTTCGAACTCAGAGGCAAGATTCTTCTTACATCATATGAAACAAGTCATGAACATATAGTAGCAAAATCAGTGGCTCGTCATTCGCAACCTTGTAGTAAAGGTTGGGGTCTACATCACTCTCATTTTCGGTGAGAAACAAGTTATCAACATATAGTACCAAAATCAGTGGCTCATCATTCACAACCTTGTAATAAAGGTTGGGGTTTGCATCACTCTTGGTGAATCCTAGACTCACCAGGAATCCATCTAATCGTCCATCCTCGGCACAGGGTGTTTGCTTGAGTCCATATAAAGCCTTTTTCAGCTTGCATACGTGAGACTCCTTTCCATGGACAACAAACCCTTCTAGTTGTTCAATATATACTTCTTCCTCAATAATACCATTGAGAAAGGTTGTCTTAACATCCATCTTATGCAACTTCCATCCCATTGCTAAAGAAATAGCAATGATTGATCTGATGGAAATATATCGAGCCACGGGATCAACGTTTCATCATAATAGACTCCTTTTTGAGAGAACCCTCTGGTAACAAATCTAGTCTTGTATTTTTCAATGCTCCCATCTGCTCCATGCAGAGTTTCATGCTCTGCATTTTGCAAAATCTTTTGTGCCCATCTAGGTCTTTTTCGACTTACTCCCATATCTGTGGGAGCATCATCTGGCTCAACTTGTTCAATGGGACCGATCGATTTATTCCTTTCTTCAGACTCCCTCTTAATTTCTGGAGGGAGAGATGATCTCATCTCTTCATCGTCATCGATCTCCATATCAGATCCTCTTCCTTTTCGGATAGCCATTTCTTCTTCAAAGGTTACATCCTGACTGACTTCGATTTGCCTCGATCCTGGGATGTTTATTCTGTAAGCTTTTAAAGACTTGCGATGTCCCACAAATGTTCCCTTCTTGCCTGAAGGTTCTAACTTGGGCACATGAATGTATACTGGAAAGTAATTATCCATCCTAGTGATGACCAGGTTCATCAAGGATTCTTCAATTGTCTTGTTCGAATCACGACAACAGTGTCGTCAGGTTTCTATCATATGTAATAGACTAGAATCCTTGTCTTTAGGGGATAATTCCCTCTGTCTCACAAAAGTCGATTGAGTAGGCAACAGATAGACCGACATTCGTAGAAGCCTTCCGCTTTTGATCACCAATTCTCTGCATGAGATCATTCTGGGTCTGAGAGTCATAATTCATGCTTCTAGAGGCTTTCAACTTCCGTTCCATCTGTATATCAATGGGATCACTTGTCCTTGTAGATCATGGCATTCCCTACAAGTCAAATCCCGTCAGATGGTTAGCAATATTTCATAATCAATGTATTAACAAAATAATGTAAGCAACTTTTAGTCAATGCTTCGACACAACACACATAAGGCCATTATTTGGATGCTTATGGTCTCCATTATAGCATACCATCAAGAGTGTGTACTACTCCAAGTATGTTATAAAGGAGTTGTCATCCTAGATGGGTTGTGCAACATAACAGCCTATTTAAACAATTATGTGTATAGAAAATACTACACAAGCCTACTTGTTAACTACCTGAATTTAGAAATGTAGATCTATGTAAAACATATTCAAAAACAACCAGATCTAATCTACTAGAGCTTGTAAAATCAAATGCTTATCTTTTGTAGTTTTGTGGGTGGGCTCCCACTGACAGAGTCCACTGATCTTCATATGCTTGCTTGACGATCATCACAATCTGGATCTTCATATCATTTCTTCGAAGAAGAACTCTGAACGATCATCATTCCTTGGCTCCTTGTGAAGAGGGCCTTCTTCTACATCAACAGTTGAAGCTTCATGCTTCCTTTTGTTTGAACTTCAACAGCTACTGGCATAATGACCGTATTTCTTGCACCTGTAGCACTGTATCTGAGATAAATCCTTCTGCTCTTATTTCTTCTAATATAGGTGAGGACTTGATATCTTATCTTGGTGCTTGTGATTGAAGGACTTCCTTCCCCTTCCCTTGCCTTTCTTGGCATGAGATACGAATGCTTGATTTTCCTCAGGTTGAGTGCCATGAAGTCTTTGGCGTGCTACTATTCTCGTTTCTTCCTGAGTGCATTCTGCCCATAGCTTATCAAATTTAGGCAACTTGGTTCGACCACTTATAGTTTGGATGAAAGACTCCCAAGATGGTGGGAGACCATTTAAGGTGGTCATAACAAGATCCTTTTCTTCAAGGTTGTCTCCAATGGACTTTAGCTTGTCCCGGAGCTCGGTGATCCTCATGAAATATGAGGCAATATTCTTGGACTTCGTCATCTTCATATTTGACAATTTATTCCTCAATGTGAGGGTCACATTGATGCTACTGTGTTCAAATAGCTTCTTCAAGGTTTTGAACATCTTTCCTCGATGTCGCCTTTTCTGAGATTTGAGGAACCAAGTGGTCTCTAACTGAGTCCACCAAAATCCTTCTTGCTTTGGCATCATTCCTCCTCCAGCGAGGTCTGTCTTCTTCGGCTGCTGGTTCGGGGACCTTTGCATTTACACACTGTAATAGGTCATTTTCTTCTAGTAGAAGAAGAACCCTAGACTTCCGGGGGGATGAAGTTGAAAGCCCCTTCCAAACGAACTTCAACCTTCAGGTTGATCATCTTGATTGCAAATCTGGATATGAAACCCCGGCAGAGGCTAGGTCAAAAATGAAAGTTGGAGCTTTGGAAAACTGACTCCACAGATAAATGCACCCTAGAGAGGCGAGCTGAGGATAGGTAGAGTCGAGCCAAAACTTTGGAGGGAGTAGGTTAAAAACTGAAACACTAATTTCTGTTGGAGCTACAGAATTAGGTCAAAAATAGAAAATTCTCAGAATTGAATTCTGCCTTCACCAAAAGATGCGCCCTCCTTAGAGTGAAATTCCCAAGGTTCTTTTCCTGCCAAAAGGTTGAGTGAAGACCTTGAAAGATGAAACCCTAGTTTCGACAAGTTTCCGACAAAGTTCTGACAATGGCTTCTTCTAGCACTGCTCTGATACCATGTTAGTTTTTCATAATATTATAGAAGTATATCTTAATTGCATTTATCAATAGGATCAATAGAAGATAGACAAAGCACAGAACAATAACACGAGTATTTTTATCTTGGGAAACCTAAATAGGAAAACCCAACAACCTTCGTCTAGAGATAATAATTCTGAGATCAGTGTACAATGAAAAAAGAGAAAAGATGGAAGTACCTTCCAGAGATAGAAACCCCAAAAATAGTCTTCTCCTTCAGTAGGTGCGAACTTCTCTCTCCTAAAAACTGCGAACTTCACTTGTGTAGTTGTGTGTTCAAATGAGGAGGGGCACCTCCTATTTATACTGTTTTTCCACTAAGAAATTAACTGGGGCTGACTTCTCTTGGGGGAGCAATATAAATTCATATTTTATAATTTTATTTTCTTTCTTTTATTGTTGGCTTTTCACCCCAAGGTTTACATTGATCTTTCTAGGGTTTGTATAATGAATTACAATAAGTTCAACTCTCGTAGGAGGTACAATACATGAACAATAAGAATAGCATCTAAAGTTGCACAAGTTCCAACACCAAAACCCTAATTTCAGTTTTGTGCAAAAAATCATACTGCTACATTAAAAAATGCATGCATTCACTTTTGCATGTAACTAGAAAAAGTGACTTAACTCACTACATGTCTCCATTGTTGGATCCATGACACTTGGCAGAGTGCATCTCACACTCTACCCTCTTGCGCCTATAATGATATAAGTGCCTCCATGCTAGGCAACCAACATGGAGGGCATCCTAAGTTACCCCAAAACTCAACACGCCTTTACATGGTAATAAGTATTAGACTATATACATGAGCGTACTTTGCATATTTGGTCGCTAATGGTTTGGATTTACATTGATGTACATAAAGAATCCCTTCTTTTATCAAATTTTAATATTTATGTAATTTTTACTAAACTGGATCATAAACTGAATCACAGCTAATTCCAATCCAATCCAGTATGAGCCTCGGCTAACTCCAATTCCAACTTTTAAAACATCGAGTCACACTAGTGGCCTCCCTCATCAACAACAATCATTGTTGCATTGGAATCTATGTGTTGTAAATGAATCTACTCATCATTGTTGCACCACTACTGAAGGGGAATACATGTTGAGCAGTGTGGTTTGACTCACACAAGCCTTGTAAGTCTTGTCGAGTCTTAGCTTGGCCAAGTACTCAGCTCATACTCACCCATGAACTCGCCACTTGTCAAAACTCGCCAAACTCAACTAGACTCACCAAGACTCTCGCAAGACTCGGCTAAGACTTACCGATATTTGTCTAGACTATATATTGAGTTTTTTTGTATCTGCAAGTCTTTCACGAGTCACTGAGTCCTATCGAGTCCTACGCCAACTAAGTCTTTGCCTAGTCCAAGTGTGACAACTTTGCTACCGAGCAACAGTTTGTTGCCGCCTTTCACACACCTAGGGGGGAACGTGGCAGAAATCTTCAAGCCACTCGGTGTGTCCTTGGGGGCAAGTCTCGAGTCAAGGCTGTCACCTTGTTCTTGGCCTCTGTTTAAGCAAACTCCTAACGAAGCCAAGGGGGCTAGACCCTACAAGTTACTACGGTTGGTTACTTAGATGATGATGGTATTAAATGGGTAAGTTTTTTAGGAGTTTTAATTTAACAATTGTAAACAACAAATAACATGATGAGACAATCACAAATAAGCACGATATGACACCCAATCACATATAGATTGAAAGAAATAAATAGTTGACCAGTGCCTTAAAATGGAGTCAAAAATAATTAAGAGTGCTTGCAAGTGCTGGAGTGAATGTTGTGCAATTGTATCTTGGTACGTTTTAAATTAATGTGAAAAGATGAGTAAATTAAATTAGGCGGGGGGGACTCCAGATATACTCGGGGGTACTTGGAGTATGTCCAAAAGTAACAATTGCTACGGCTACCCGCAAGGAATGTGTGGGCTGGATGGAGTCTCTGAGACTATGTTCGTAATACACCCACTAGGATGTAACAGAGATCGGCGCCTCGAGGTCATTGTCCAGTAGTTCCCACTTTCTTTGGGTATTTTGCCACCGTTTACGGTTTAATCGAGGCGTTGGATTTTCGCTTGCGGTGGTTAATTAGGAAAGTGAATCCTAATTATTCTAGTCACTCGCGTTGCTTTTGATGCAGCATGACTGGTCGGACGAACCGTAGCCAAGTGCAAAGCATACACACCGGAGTCTTGTAAATTTTAGTAAATTTTAAGAGCGTGTTCTTGTTAAAAAAAAGACCATCCAGGAATCTCTTTCCGTCCAAGTAGACCTCAATCGAGAAATCAAGAAGGGGTTAATTTTACTGCTTGCTTGTGAAAAGTAACAATGAAAATAGAAGCAAAAACACACACTACATGTTTTCTAATTAATCCTACCACGATCCTCTTTCACCTTTTGGCTATGTCACAGGGTTCGCCGAACCCGAACCTCCAGGTTCGGAATTCGGCGAACCTAAAAAAATTTGCAAAGTTCGTTCAGGTTCGACGAACCTGAATGCCAAACCTAAAACGAACCTCAAACGAACCCCAAAACGAACCTCAAACGAACCCCAAAACGAACCTGAACAAACCTCAAACGAACCTGAACGAACCTCAAACGAACCTTAAACGAGCCTGAACGAAATAGTATATATCATTTTTCTTTTGACTTAGAAAAAATATATTTACTTTTTATTAAAAACAAAACATAAAAAATGATAGAACAAAAAATATGAGAAATGCTAATAAAAGAATATTTATTTTTCAACAACATTATTTTCTACTTCCTCAAAAGTAAGATTGCTTTTTTAAATAATACATTTGGTTAAAATATTTGGCTTTCTTATTAAATTTCTCATAAATGATGATGATGGTTAACAACTTAACGTGTCTATTCAGACCAAACTTTGGTTTATTGGACCTAAAAAGACCAATTAATTCATTTGTTTTAAAATTGTATTCCTATGCTCATGATTAAGCTAATCCTTGATCTTTAAAGGTTCATTATTGTTTATTTTGAGATGATTTATGCTATAATTCATGATATAGAGTCTAGACTACACTCTGTGACTCTACAACAATACTAATTTCTAAGTAGTGTGTATATATATAGACCAAACTTTGGTTTATTGAACCTAAAAAGACCAATTAATTAATTTGTTTTAAAATTGTATTCCTATGCTCATGATTAAGCTAATCCTTGATCTTTAAAGGTTCATTATTGTTTATTTTGAAATGATTTATGCTATAATTCATGATATAAAGTCTAGACTGCACTCTGTGACTCTACAACAATACTAATTTCTAATTAGTGTGTCTATATATATATATATTGAAAAATGTATATAGACGAACCTATGCCGAACCCCATCCAAAAGATCGAACCTGAAGCTCGCTGAACCCAAACACGAACCCGAAACATGTGACATAGCCTTTCGGTTCAATCAGGGATTCGTGGGGTAAGTATTAGTATTACTTTGATTTCAAAATATGGAATAACGAAAAATATGATCGAAGTATACAATCCTACACAACAAGACTAAGCTAGAGCAAAAAACGGGAAAAAAATGCAAAAAAGTGAAACGGACGCGGATCCCCCCTGGGGGGATGGGGAGTGGGCTCGAAAGAGCCTACTCGAAGTGATTCTTTATTATTAAAGGTTACAATATCAGCAAACTAATTGCACTTTGGTCCTTGTTATCTGGGATCCAAAGGCTTACAACAAGCCTACAACAAGGCTAAAAGGAAGCACAGCGGTGGGGGAAGCCTCCTGGAAGCTCCGATTCGGCCAAGTGTCGAAAAACGGGTAGAGTCTCCTTCTCTTTTTTGTTAAACCTGCTAAAAAACCAGCAAGCTATTAAAATCAAATATGCCCAAAAACACTTTAAAAGTGCTTTGGGTCACCACACTAATTACCGAAAAGAAGACTAAGTTAAAAATTGTTAAAAAAGGAACAATTTAGTTTTGCAAAAAGGGAACCAAAGAAAGCAAGCTTTCCTTGGGATCTTGGCTTGTTTTTTGGGCAGCCAATATGATGTGCACTTTCTTGCAGAATTTAAATCTTTAAAGAACGAAAAAAGAAACTACCTTATGAGCAAGCTTTAGATCTACGATTTAGTTACTTGCAAAAAGGAATTTCTTCACCTAGATCTATCTTTAAAATATGATATTCTTTATAAAATTTCAGATCTAAGCAACAAGACTCTTAGGAACTAGATCTAACAATGTATAAGCAATTTTTAGAATTAGATTTGATCATAAGAAGACAAACAAGTAACTGGAAGATTGATTTTAATAAAATGGAGGAAGAGAAGGGGAAAGGCCTGTTGTTGGATAGATCTGCAAGGGAAACTTGTTAGTGGAATACAGAGGGGCAATGCCTTCACAAAAATGTCGGATGTACAGTGGAGTCAAACTAGATCCACAGCTCGTCCAATCCTTGCCACCTAAAAGCTAAACACACAACCTTGCACAAAACCTTATGAGATCTGGATATATACATAAAAAAGAGACAAGAATTACATGCAAATAAGCTTATTAAACATGTATAATCTAGATCTTCAAACACATATGCTATGAGATACAAAAAAACAAGTAACCTTACTTACCCAACTACACTCCTATTGATTCAGCTGAATCATTCAAGCCAAACAAGGTTCAGATGCAAAAATTGAGAGAAAACCGACAACATCAATAGCCGTAAGACAATGCTTATTCCACACACATGAGAGCATTACAATAGTATTACAATAGCAAGCCTATTCTCTCCAACTCGAACTCGCTTCAAGAAGGGAATGACAGCTTCAATTTATAGCCAAACTGGCCAAGAGGGGCGCATACCTGACTGAAGGAGAGACTGCAGCTGATGGAGAGTTAAGCCGAGCCTGATCTGATGATGCACTAAGTCTAGCTGGACTGGAACTGCAAATCGGAGTGACACCTCACACAGTGAACTGACCCACCCATCAAAGAACTGCCAAATTGATCCACACATGTGGAGGAGAGAGAACGAGGGCGCAACCCTCAGACCTGTGTGAGCCAGTTAAGCTCCTCTTTAGCCCTGATCAATGCCTCTAGTCAAGGAATGATAACTCTTAGTCAATCAGAAGCCGATGAGACTGATTTCAATCAAATCGGAGCAAATCCCACTAATTTAGGATCTTGGATTTGCTCCATTATTTAATTAATTTTTTAATTAAATTAATTAATATTTGATTTTTTTGGATTTTCTTACCTGAGTGATGGAAAAATCACTCAAAACTTAGGAAAAGTGGGTTTATGGGTTTGTCGGGTGCTCCGAGTTAGAAAATGAGCACCCCCATGACTGAAACTGACTTTTAACTCCACTTTTATTACAAGACCAATTTTTCCATTTAGACTATTAAAAAATAGCCTAGGTTTTGTGGAAAAATTAAAATTAAAAACTAAAAAAAACAAAACCTGGGGGGACTTACATGTTCATATGACTCGACCATAATGCCTAGCGTGTTTATACGTTGACACACTGACTCTAATAACCTCAATAGGCCCAAATGTCAAGCCGACCACCCCAACTTTGGAGGTATTGAGTGAAAAACTCAGAAATTATCAGTCGTTTATTCAACAACCAATAATAATCAAGGGAAAAAACGCTCTGGGCTGATCAGATTGACAAATACAGTCCAGGAGACCGAGTCTTTTACAGACATTACCATGCTAGAACATTTTATTACAACTCCCCCAAGGGGGTATGAACATGTGATAGATCAAAAAAACACTTCCCAGAACCAAGTCTAAAAGTCTTCTGAAGTCCGAACAAATCATCTTTGTCTGGTTCACCAGGCTCACTTGATAACACCGACTAAGTATGACTTAGTAGGTAACACAGATAGAATCCAACAAATTAGTCGATCTCAATAAGGCAAATAGAGACAAAGAAACCCTCCTAAACAAACAAATCCTAGTCACTTAAGTGACCAAAGAAAACTAAAGTCAGAAGCAAAGCTTGATGTATCAAACTCCCTGATAAGATTCACTCCAATCTTTAGTAGATTTTTCAAATATCTAGGGCACGCTGAAAATCTGATCTCAACCCAGTCACAAATCTCTCTAATCCCTAAGAAAAATATTGATACGAAACTCAATCCCAGAGAATAAAAGCATAAAGCAAAGAATTATAACTTGCAACACATGAGATCTCTATAACAACTTAATAATAGCAATCACACATAAATGGCATAAAGTTTTCGGTCAAATGACCCTGGAAAAACCCTTGCGGGAAAACCAGTGAGAGATGGAAGCAATTTTATAATCTTTAGCAAGTTACAACTGATACAATAGAGAAATCCAACTTGGACTTATCTTTGAACCACACAGATTCTAAGTCTAACTGACGGAAGCTAGGAGATGCGCCCCTCTAGCTGACTACACCCCGTTTTGAATGAATGCACCCCTCAACTGACTGCACCCCTCTCCTCTGACTGTATCTACCTTTGAATTGTTGTCTGATCAAGACCTCTCACCCTTCTGTCTCCGGATCACTATCTCAATGAACCCCTTTCTCAGATCTGGTAAGCTCTCTCTCAGAGCTCTCCCTTCTCAATGAATGTGCCCCTTTGCTCAGGAAATGCACCCCTTGTTGACAGGTAAATCAACTGTGCTTTGTAGTTGGATCAATCTCACTCTGGATCAATCTTTGTTTCCAAAGTGATCTCCCTCTACAACAAATGAAGTATACCCGATCTATCTCAAATTTGAATCCTCCCTCTCTGCTAGACTGTGCCCTCTCCTCTCAAGAATGTGCCCTCTTGCATGCACTAATTCACCCTCCTCTCTGGATACTTGAAACTCACAAGTGATCAATGACTTTTGCCTCCCAAAATCTAATCCATCGATGAGATTAGGGCTCGAAAACCCTAATTCGAATCTCGTGCATAGATCACACTAGTGCATTAAAAATGCATGCATGCACATGCAATGTGCAAATCCCATGCACATGCACACCTACTCATCATGCGCATGCACATGCATCTCTCATGCACCTCACCCAACAGCATCAGAAACGTGTGCATCATTGCACTCCTGCATCCAACTGGAAGAAGTCAACATGTGCTTGTCTTCATCACTGAATCCATGTATCTCACACTCCACGCTCCTGCCTATGCTGATAATGTACCTCCATGCTAGCCAGAGCCACATGGAAGACATCCAGAGATACACATATCTATAACAATCTTTAATCTTTTACCAACCCTCATCTACGAAATCTCTTGGAAGCTTCCATTTACAAATGGCTAATCTATTACAGAGACTATTCTTATGGGAACCAAATCACTGATTTCCGATCAAACGCATATAGGAAGGCAGTAGCTTTGTTTGAACTTTTCTGAATCTAGATTGCACTGCACAGATTATGTTTAGGATTTTCCTTATTTTATTTCGAGAATATCATTACGCCAATCTGCTGATTATTTCCCTGACCAGAAAATTAAAAATGATTCGAGCTTGAGGGCTTATGTACTATTGCAAGCAATTACCAAAAGAAAATTGGTTGAAAACTGAACGATCCAATAGCTGAATCGTTACTTGCTCTAGAATTTTTCCCTATAGACCATTGACATTGAACGAGAATTATGCTTATGTATTTTGAATAAAACACCCTAGTCAAAACAAGCCAAAAGCCTTAATTTTTTAAATGCCATGGGCAATCTGCATGAAAATTACGGACATATCGTCATAAACATGTACCACTTGGCCCTACTGTACATATTTGACAACGTTTTAACTTAGAACTTGTGGGAGATCAGCATGTAACTAAAGGCACTTGGAAACACGGAAAACATAACAGGACAGTAGGATAACAAATAGGGCAACAGTATATATAGGAAGTGGAGCAAAGAAAAATCATACCAAAAAATGAGATGGCGAGAAAAACAGATCAAAAGAAAATTATTTTTACTCTGTTCCCTTTTAAGGAAAAAAAACCCAAAACAATGTCCACTGACAATCTAATTTTTTTTGTTCAAAGTCAATACTGTCCTAAAAAGGGGCAAAATAAGACTCACTGTGTAGCATTGTTGAAGCAGTCATGGCATACTCTAACAGCAGAATGTATTCCAAACTGTGGCAATGGCTGCACAATTCAGCACAGATACAAGTTTCAGACTAAAAGTAGAGGGATCAAATGAATCAGTATATAAGGAAGACATAGAGACTAAAAGACTAACTTACAATTTGCTTTGATGAATGCTCAAAGCATAAAGTTCTGCCACAGCAACGACAATGGTGCTGCATCCACAAGAATTAACTTCTTATCAGCAATTCATCTTCCAGAACCCAGAAGAAATACGCGTTCAGTAATTAGTTCTTATATTAAATTGGCATATACCTTCAGAAATTATACTGTAGCATAAGGGTCGGATTGAAAGCCAGATAAATGTTTAATATGAAATTTTTTACAAGAACTAGCAGAAACTCAAGCATAAAGACAATCTATCTTGCAGACACTACCTTGATATATTCAACCTTTATGTTTCAAAAACTCTTCTATACTATAAATTCATTTTCTGCCATGAATTAAGGGAAAAGCAAAAACTACATAAAAGTATGAGAGAAACACTATGACAGATTTTATATATTTCATTCTTAAATCTCTGACAGAAAAATTGTTTGCTGTGAGGGAAGCTTTCTTGTCTAGTTTCCAAGTTTCTTTTAGTTCATATATATATGGTTAAACTTCAAAGATAGATTAGATTCCAAAAAAATTATTTCTTATTATAAAGATTTGGCCAAGATCTTCAAGTTAACAACCCCGGATTCTTTTGGATAAGAATGATGGTGTTTTTTAATATTTTCTAGACATCCACAACTCTAGGTTTCAAAGAAAAGGTTAAAACCTAATAAGTTCTTTTTATAAATGTACACAAAAGTTCGTCTTTACTTATACCTTTTTTCCTTAAGTTTTTGTTCACTGATACAGAAAGTTCTAGTACTCTTAATTTTGCAGCAGAGAAGGGGTGTAGATCTCTAAATGTTTGTGGAGATTCGATGAATGTGATAAACTGGATAAAGGGGATTGCACTTTGCCGGAATCTTAGACTTGACAACATACTATCCTCCATTAGAGCAGTTTTAGACACTTATGTATCTTTCTCTTGCCAACACATGTCTACAGGAAAAACAACAGGCAGGCGGACAAGGCCTCGAAGGAGGGGCTTCAGTTGGATTTGGACCGGTGGAAGATCAGAGAAGTAAAAGATGGTTCTGTTCATGAATATTACCATGGACCTTTTTTTATAGAGGGAGCTGCTCCACTGTAAATTTTGAAAATATTCTCAGACTTTCGGTTCTTATTTTCTGGTTTTACTGATATGATGAATCACTTATGTTCATGGCTCAAGTTTTTTTGATTTGGATAGATGCATTTTTCCGGATTCGAAGTGATATATATCTTGGCAACTATCGGGCTGATCTGACTCAGCTGTTATTTTTTTTTATGATATCTGATGCTGGATGGAACTGAACAGTTTTTTATATTATCCGATGGCTGAACGGGCAACTTGTTCTGTGGCAGACTAATATTTTTTGTATGGGGGATTAACAGTGACCTTGCAGGGTCTATCTCTCTTTTTTGCTCATATGTTTTTCAAAAATACACAATCAGTGTATCTACTAAATGTAATTTTATTCTCAAACAGATGATATAAAATTACGCTTTTTTTCCCAGGGAAAAAAAAGAAAGTTCTAGTACAAGGTCCAGATGTAAAATACATGATGAAATTGCCAGAGTTATGCTAATGATATCTGTAATTTAGTATATTCCATTCATTCGTGGAAGTATAGAAGATGCCCACATGACTAAAGGAATCAATCGACACTCCTATCATAATTAACATAGTTATCAATAACTGATTTGGTTCCTTAGTTGAGGGTTTTGCATTCTGTCTATTTTCATTTGCATTCAAACATGAAACATGATCGTTACACAAAATACTCATTCAAGCAGATTAGTCATCCCTCGTCTCCTGATTTTAAGTTTCCATGCTTTGATATAATGAGGATGATGCCAGATCCCTAACTTAAGTATTCCCAACTGTAATAGAATGCTCTCACATTGTATTCGCACTGGATGTATCTTCTAGTCCCCTGGACCTACTTTTGTTGTCATTTTTTGGACATTAATAAAATTATCGATCTTATCTGTTAATGAATAACACGAAGATTACTAGAAACATGACAAGATGACAGTCTAAAAAGGAAATCACAAGTTTTTAAAAAAAATTCCTATGATTCTATAAAAATCCACTTAAGTTATTGCGGACAGTTGTAGAAACATGTTAATTGATCCACTAATCACTGTATGAATGCTACAAGCAGCAAAATTAGACGTATAATTGATTAATACCAAACATGCTGTCATTTATCACTAATAGAATGAATGCGCTACCTTAGAAAATCTCAGTAGAGATGAGCCCAATCCCCAAGTACTTTAAAACGTATATGTTTCTGTTGCCTATGGCCTGAAAGGATATTTTTGTGATGGTTCAAGGGTACAACAAGCAGCCAATGCTGCAGCATTGGCTAAAATGAATGTATTGTCTGTATAGAAGTTGTCATGATCAGATGTTTAGTTTTATATCCAGGCTGATGCTTTGCAAGATTGGCAACTTCACAGTTATTGAATACAAGAAATGCTGGCTCTATCTCGACTCACCTTAACTTAATAGAGTCATTCAAGATCAGACACTGAGAGAAAAAAACACAGAATAAGAAACTAAATTTTATTGTTCATGATGCCAAGCTCTCTTGAAACACTTTTGTGCAGTCAATGTTACACTTGGAAAAAGATTGGTTCTGCATAATAAATCAAAAGCTACTACCCACGAAATATTCTAATAAGGAAAACGTAATTAATAGTGTACTATATGGGTTGGACCTGTAGTGGGTTGGACCTGTAGTGTCCACTGTCTTCAGGGCACGCAGAAGCAGACTATTGGGCTTTTACCATTCACCCCTCCATCTTTCGAGCGAGTTTGTCACCCAGATCAATATGATCCCTGGATCCTCTTGAGGAGGAGGATTTCAAGAGTGCCCAGGTGACCCAGGTCACTGTGAGCAAATCGTAATGATTAAGTATTCGCATGCAGTTATAACTTATACTTAACCTACTAAGCATGGAGCTACGTTTGAGCTCGGACCTTTGCCAGTGGAAAATTAAACATGTACCAGATCAACCACCTAAAACACAATTATTGAGGTCTACTTCAACGCCGCAATCTTGGCAAAGGCTTTGATTTTTAATTGACAAGGAGACCAAAGACCATCTAATTCTGCATCATCCTGAAAATTAATGAGCGTCGGCAAAGGTAATGTACCCTAATGTTACTAGACATGAAGGCAAATTCAGAAATCAAATCAAGTCAAAACAGATCTGCTTCCAGCTTGCTTGGCATATATACAAATATGGCAACAAATCGCCGTTTTTGGAATCGTAGACATTATTTCAGAACAAAATCCATGGTCTGCAATGATTTATTCACAAAATTCAAGAAAAACCCAATACGGAGAACAACCCCAAGACAAATACCCAATAGATTAAACCTCGAAAGGCAATCCCTGAAGCACTTCCCCACAACGGAAGCAGCATCAGCATAAAACCCAATTACATAAAGAAGTACCCAATTGAACCAAAAAAACACACAATAGCCTATATCCAATAGATTAAATAACCATTCATCAAAAACTTTTGAAAAGAACATGAAAAATGCTAATTCTCCAATACAATAAAAAGATAAAAGAGCACTACCCGACGCCTGAAGGCGTTGAAACTACACTTGCAGACATCGCAGCGCATGGCCTCTTGAAACGGTGGAGGCTCGGCCATCGTGTCCTGTGGAGTTTCTTTTCTCAGATTTGTTTAAGCCAAACTATATTTTGCGAGTTCAATTTTAAGTTTATTCACTGCCATAAAATTTAACAGGAATATATATAGTGTGAAAATTGATTCTTCGCTAAAGTCGATTCCGCCAATCGAACTGCAGCATTCGCTGGATTTCACAGGCCAAATAACACAACACATCCACGGCCTTGTTCTTCCGAGTTCGATTAATTTGGAATGGTGCGCTCATCTTTAGTAAATGTCATTTTTTTTGTTATATACCATTTACTTGGTCTGGGTCATTTTTTTTAATTTTTCAAAATAATATATATAATCACACTTAGAAAAATTGACATCCTAAGCTCTAGTGTTCGTTTCGGGTCTGGTATGATGACGATTGACAAATTGTCAGATGCAAAGAACTTACCGGTTGGAAGTTAACCTTCAAACTAAGCGTTGTAATTTCGTATTTTTTTGTTTAGGCGTCTCTAATTTGTCATTCAATTGAAATCAAAGTTATATTATCTTAAAAAAACTTTCTCATCATCATCATAGTCTAATTGTTAATCATTTTATTGGATTTTTTTTCACGTGAAATAAACAACCTTATATTAATAAAGTTGTGTCGTAAATGACACTTACATCGAGCAAAAAGTATTTGCAATATAACTACTAACAGATGACTTTCACTGTAGGCACAAAACAACAATGCCTCCAACTTATCAGTCAAAAAAACAAAATATAACCTTACAGTGGATCACAAGGATCCATCAGGGATGACATATGGCATCCAACCGAAACTTCCCAGAGAGTAAATAAAACATAACGTTTAGCACCAAAAACATATAACCAGATTTACAAAGACAAATAAAAAACATATCACAGTTCCTTCACAGGTCAAAGTTCCCGATGAATACTCTTCCCAGAAGAGTAACCCAGGGTGACTCCCAATAGGCAGCTTCAACAAGGAGTCAGCCAGAGTGTTGAACTCACGGTATACATGAGCAACAGAAAGTACAGGTCGTAAATCCAAAAGAGCGTGAGTCCTCTAAAGCCAATGTTGAAGAGAAATGGAATGAAATGAACACCGCTTGTTGGCCCACTCGGAAATCAACATAGAGTCCCCAAAGATACGTTGCAGCTCAATACCACGCAAATCCGCAAAGTGGAGAAGCCCCCACAGTGCCAGTAGCTCGGGACGATTATTGGAACCCAAGCCAACATTCATGTAACACTGAAAACTAGCATTCCTTGAAAGCTTTATAACCATTCCAGCACCACAGTTCCCTTCGAGCGCAGCACCATCAAAAAGACCGGTAGGCTCGTCGTAAACAGGATTAGGATGACTAATAGCACGAGATATGCATTGATGAGCCTGTCGGTCGATCGAAGGGCAGATGGAGAGAACCCCAATGATAACGGCCTCCCTGTTGAATGGGGTGGCTTGAAACAGGAGTTGATCACGACCGCACCAAATGAGCCACATGAATAGCATAGTCTATTCTATGGAAAGAACCGGATGATTGGCTACTTTTTTAAGGAAATCCAAACAGGAACAGTTGAGTCACGACCACACACAATTGATACGGGCGCAAATAATCATCCACAAATCACTAACAAAGGAGCATTCACAGAATAAGTGATCAGACGTCTCGCTGGCAACTCTGTAGAGTAAACATCTACCTGGACCATGATAACCCCGACACTAAAGCATATCCCACGTAAGAATTTTATGATTGAGGGAGAGCCACATAAAGCACTTAACCTTTTGTTGAGCTTTGGAAACCCAAATGGTCAAATACTACTAGACCGGTCGAAAAATCCTGTGTTGAAGAAGTAGAGAAGTATATGCTAAGCTAGCTAAAACAATGCGACCCTGCTGGTCCCCAGCCCAAATCAAGTGATTTTGTTCCTCATAAAGTAAAATACCTGCCACCCTAAGACCAGATATGAAATCATCCCACTCTACAGCAACTAAGGGATCAAGACCCAAAGTGTTAGTCGAGAACCACTTAGAAGAAGAAGTTCCATCACCAACCCAGGCCTGCTTCAAAACGAAGATATTCCTCTCATGAAGTTCAGTCAAAAGAGAACTAGACAATTTCCACTGAGTGACCCCAACCATCTTGTCCGAGCCAACATTGATATAGGATCCACCACCCACTTGCCACTTAAGATGCTCAAGAATACATGGAAAATCCGAACAAATACAGTTCCACATCATTGAGGCGTTGCAAGATTTCAACTTACCCACATGCAACCACATCGAGAACGAAAGACGTTTCATATATTTGGCATTAATAATGTCGCCCCACATAGCAATCTTGGAAAGTCCGCGCCATAGACTCTTTGCACATAGTGCAAGGTTAAAAAGTCCCAGGTGCTTGAAAACCCACCCACCCCAAGATTTAGGAAGTGACAAAGATTCCCAGTCGGCAAGATGGAATTTTCCAATCTCACTCATACCCCTCCAAAGATAATGAAAAAAGAGTCTACGCGATGAAATCATAATGCTCCCTGGAACCCGAAAGAGAGACATCCAATAAACATGAATAGACCGAAGTACCGCAAGTACCAAAGGTTTACGACCCCCCAAGGAGAGCCACCTGGAGGACCAATGACTCATTCTCCATTGAACTTTCTTTAATAGCCAACTCCAATCTGAGACCAAATAACAGTTAGGTTTAAGATAAAAACCTAGATGCTTAATACCGCTATCCAAGGACTCACTTGAAATCTGAAATAAGTGAGTAATGTTAGACAATGCTTCCTCCTCAATATTCCAATCTCTGAACCAGGACTTATGAGCCTTGATGGACATCCCAAAAGCTTTGCAAAAAAGATCAGATAGACCTTTGATACATCACCACTCATCAATACATCCATTACCAAATATAATCACATCATCAGCAAATAAAGTGTGAGTTAAAAATAGAGACCCAACAACCTTAACACCTTTAATCATGTTAAATTTTCATATGCTTAGCTAAGACATCAGTATTTCATTTCATTTTTCATAACGAAAGCATATAAACATGATCACTGAAAGATAGACAAGCACAATCATATAAAAGGAACACAAAGATTTATCCTGGGAAAACCCTAAAGGGAAAAACCCAGCAAAAACTTCCTCAATATAGATGCCCCAAAAGGATAAAAGATAAAACCAGCAAGGAGATCAAAGCCTGATCCTCCTCCTTCTCTAGCTACTTCTATTCTCCACTAATGCGCTACATAAGTGAGAGTGTGTGTCACAAATGAGAAGCACCACACCTCTATTTATATTCATCCATTCACTTAAGTTAACTCATCTGTCATGTAGGCTCGAGTTAATCATGTAAGCTTGAGTTACACATGTAGGCTCAAGTAACCACACTGGGGTGCTAATGACCCACCTTTACAATTAGAGGGGACTGCCTCATGACTATTATTAGTTCTTCCGATTAGGAGCATCAGGGTACAAAGTAATACAAGTGGTTCTCCCGGTAGGACCATCGAGGACCACAAAGAAATACATATAGAATATTCTTCGAAGTTACAATATTTCAACACTCCCCCTTGACGAGAAGGGTATTCTATAACAACATCAACAACAACAATAATAGGAGAGAGATAGAGGACATCATCAACATCATCAGGGTGATACATCTATAAATCATTGGAAGCTTTTCAACATCATGTAGTCTTCATCTTCAATCTTTAGTCTTCAGCATCATCAGTACTTTGACCGCTTCGATCAGCAACATTTTCAGCATCTTGACTCTTCAATCAGTAGCAACATCTTCAGCACTTTGACCTTTCGATCAGCAACATCTTCAGCACTTTGACCTTTTGATCAGCAACATCATCTTCAGCACTTTGACCTTTCGATCAGCAACATCTTCAGCACTTTGACCTTTTGATCAGCAACATCATCTTCAGCACTTTGACCTTTCGATTAGCAACATCATCTTCAACACTTTTACCTTTCGATCAGCGACATCTTCTTCAGCACTTTGGCCTTTTGATCAGCAACAACATTATCATCATACTCTGATCGTTCGATCAGAAACATCATCATACTCTAACATCAACTCATCATCATATTCTGATCTTTCGATCAGTACGTCATCATCATCATACTTTGATAATACGACATCATCATCATCATATTCTGATCTTTCGATCAGTACGTCATCATCATCATACTTTGATAATACGACATCATCATCATCAGGATCTCATCATCATGACATTCTGATGTTTCGATCAGAAACATCATCATCATCATCGCATTCTAATCTTTCGATCATAAAACATCATCATCATCAGCAAGATCATAATCATAAGCAACTTCTGATCTTTCGATCAGAAAACATCATCATCATCATATTCTGATATTTTGATCAGAGAACATCATCATCAGCAACTTCTGATCTTTCGATCAGAGAAACATCATCATCATCATATTCTGATCTTTCGATCAAAGAACATCATCATCGTCAGCAACAACATCATCATCATATTCTAATATTTCAATCAGAGAACATCATCATCAGCAACTTCTGATCTTTCGATTCAGAGAAACATCATCATCATCATATTCTGATCTTTCTATCAGAGAACATCATCATCATCATCAACAACAACATCATCATCATATTCTGATCTTTCAATTAGTACGTCATCATCATCATAAAAACATCAACATCATCCTTCCTTTCGGAATTACGGGATTTAAGTCTTTACAGAGTTACCAATGATCCTTCCTTTCGGAATTACGGGATTTAGGTCTTTACGGAGTTACTAACGATCCTTCCTTTCGGAATTACGGGATCAACACATTTGTGGAACTCAGACAATCCTTCCTATTGGAATTACGAGATCAACACATCTGTGGAACTCAAACAATCCTTCCTATTGGAATTACGAGATCAATTCAATGATCCTTCTTTTCGGAATTACGGGATTTAGGTCTTTACGGAGTTACTGACGATCATTCCTTTCGGAATTGCGGGATTTAGGTCTTTACAGAGTTACTAACGATCCTTCCTTTCGGAATTACGGGATCAACATAGATGTGGAACTCAAACAATCCTTCCTATTGGAATTATGGGATCAACACATCTGTGGAACTCAGACAATCCTTCCTATTGGAATTACGGGATCAATTCAATGATCCTTCCTTTCGGAATTACGGGATTTAGGTCTTTACGGAGTTACTAATGATCCTTCCTTTTGGGATTACGGGATCAACACGTATGTGGAACTCAGACAATCCTTCCTCTAGGAATTACGGGATCAACACACGTTCTCGAGTACCGAAGTCACCGGATCCGTTCTGAACTGAAGTTCAAGGATGATACAATCCTACCACATTCACGGGGGCCGAGATCTCCGGATACATTTTAAACCGAGGTTCAGGGATGATGCAATCCACCACTTTCATGGGGGGCGAGACCTCCAGATACATTTTGAACCGAGGTTCAAGGATGATGCAATCCACCACTTTCATGGGGGCCGAGACCTCCGGATACATTTTGAACCGAAGTTCAGGGATGATGCAATCCTCCCACTTTCACGGGGGCCGAGACCTCCGGATCCATTTTGAACCGAAGTTCAGGGATGATGCAATCCTCCCACTTTCACGGGGGCCGAGACCTCCGGATCCATTTTGAACCGAAGTTCAGGGATGATGCAATCCTCCCACTTTCACGGGGGCCGAGACCTCCGGATCCATTTTGAACCGAGGTTCAGGGATGATGCAATCCACCACTTTCACGGGGGCCGAGACCTCCGGATACATTTTGAACCGAGGTTCAGGGATGATGCAATCCACCACTTTCACGGGGGCCGAGACCTCCGTATACATTTTGAACCGAAGTTCAAGGATGATGCAATCCTACCACTTTCACGGGGCCGAGACCTCTGGATACATTTTGAACCGAGGTTCAGGGATGATGCAATCCACCACTTTCACGGGGGCCGAGACCTCCGGATACATTTTGAACCGAAGTTCATGGATGATGCAATCCTACCACATTCACGGGGGTGAGACCTCCGGATACATTTTGAACCGAAGTTCAGGGATGATGCAATCCCACCACATTCACGAAGACCGAAGTCACCAGATATATTTTGGACAGATGTCCCAGGATGATACAATCCCTCTTCATTCTCGAGGATCAAGTGGTCTCCTCTTTTACAGAGTGAGTGGAGTCTATTTTGATTCTGTTTACATTGTGGACTGTTGTGATGTGCATCCTTGTTTTGGTATGAAAGACTTAGGAGTGGAAGATGCCCGGAATTGGTTAATAAACCTAGTGAAGAGAGGAACCTCACAGACATATCAAGAGGGGCTGGAAGATCCTTTATGCACACCTAGAAGAGCACTAGAAGGGAAGGTATGGCCTAAGGGAACTGTGTAGCAGTGAAGGGAATACTTCCTTGTGCTGGGTGTGTAGGTATTGTGATATTCCAAGCTGGATAGATCTAGTGTAGGTGTCCATAGCTCTATGGTTGAGCTCAATAGCTTAGCAATTCGACCTTTCCATTTCCTTGGTAGCCTAAGAAAACCAAACTGTTGGTTGGTTTGGCTGAGTTGTGGTAAGCATTTGACCATGTGTGAGCCATTGCCTTGATAGCCTGTGAAACCCATTTGGATATTGGCTTGGCTATGTCTTGTTGTGCATGTTGGCCATGTGTGTAATCATTGGTTGGATAGTCTAGGAAACCCAACTTTGGTTGGTTTGACTATGTTTTGATGTGTGTTGGCTATGTGTGAGCATGTTGTTCCCTAGTTCCTTGTGGAAATCATGCCCAGCTAGGAGGTGGCAATGTGTTGAGAGATCAATGAACACATTGGCCTATGGTTGGGTGGAACATTGCAGCGACATAGCTAGTTGCGGGACAACTTCATCTCCAAGATAAGTATTCGATGTTATTATGTTTATGCAATGTAGTTGATTCTGTATGAATGATTGAATATGATGAATGCTTGCAATGTTTCAGTAGAATTTATTGTTGATGAATGTTCCTACATTTGTATCTATATTTTCCTTGTATGTTTCCATGCATTTCTGCTTTTGGTCATGGAGGCTAGAAGCCTGGTTACAGGGCCAAAAATGCAGCTAAGGTAAGAAATGTTGTGTTTCTGCACCCCGAGATCCGCCTGCAGGAGGCAGAGGGTGGAAGCAAAAAAGTGCAGAAAATTTCTAATGCAAAAGTTAACTTTCCGATTTCCAAAGTCCAAGGTCGAAAAGCGGAAGTCGGAAGTGCAGGAAAAGGCTAAGGTCGAAAGTTAAGTTTTCCCATTCCTGAGTTCCAAGGTCGAAAGGGCAGAAGCAGAAGTGCAGAAGGGGAAAGGTGGAAGTGTCGTTAAGTATTTCTGTCGAACTTTATGTTTCTGAGTTCCGGGGTCAAAAAGCGAAAGATCCGTTAAGTCTTTCCATCGCACATTAAATTTATAATTCCCGAATTCCAAGGTCGGAAGGGCGAAAAGCGGAAGTGCAGAAGGCGGAAGGCGAAAGAGTGGTTCAATGTTTCCGTCACACATTATGTTTCTGATTTCTGAGGTCGAAAGGGCGAAAAGCAGAAGTGTAGAATGCGGAGTGTGGAAAGGACAAGTTTAGTGCGAAAAAGGTGTTTCTGGTCGTAGTAGGGATCTATCAAGGGCGGAACGATTGTTACCGTGGTTCCTAAGCCCCAGATTGATTGTTGAAGTGGGTGTTAACATGCCGATACCTTGTGTTTCGAAAGGAGAATAAGGGTTCCTGAAGCAAAAAATTTAATTTATCTGCATTATGGGGTATAAGGACGTTACAATATCTATATTGAAGGACTATAGCAGACTCTGACAAAGATTATAAAATATTTCAGCAGTTAAGGCAGCACAATTGATTTAAGACTCCAGATAAGTTCAAAAGGGAAATGGAGAGTCGAAATTGAATCCTAGCGTATGATATCGGCCTTTGCTCGATCGAGTCTGAGCAACTCCAAAACTGAGGGCAATGATAGGGCATTAATGGCTACCATGAGAGGTTATCTCTTGGCTTGTAGATCCTTTGGCTCATAATATCTTCACCGTGTATCCTATGGCATGCTTTATTACCCTAGAACTATGAAACCAAGAGCTGGGCATTAAGAAGTTTTCAAAGGGAACAATCAGATTGAAGGGTATGCATGGAAAGCATCCTCGTATGACATGGCTATGGGACTGCCATCCTCTAGTTATAATCGGTGACTACGGGTGTGCCATACATTGAAGAATAATGTGGTAAACGTTCAGCACCAAAGAGATATGTGGACACATTGAGAGGTGATGACCATTTTGACATCGTTAGCATGAATAATGCCCTGCACTTTGACCCGTGAATGAGTATTGGATGGGATATGATGTGGATCAGTTCGTGGGACACTTTTTGGTATTGTTTCATGACCATTCATTTGAGCAATCACCTCATCTTGGAGTATCTTGGTGCCATCGCCCATATCCGAAGGGCCTTAATGCGACAATGAAGTGGTTAGCAATGTCTAACCTTCAAGTTATTACTTTGTTGAACACGCCATTTAAAGTGCTCAAGGGACCTTTCAATATTTTATGGGGAAAATCAAGTAAATTTAACCGACTTTGGGAAGTTTGTTAAAAAGGTTAAAGAAAATATTTGTTTATTCCTCATGAGAGGAAAAATAGGACCTTTTAAATCTTGAAGTTTGTAGTTGTGATTTGACCACCTCAAGGATTTGTCAAAAGTTGGTTAGAGATGTTTAGGGTTTTGGGAAAACAATATTTTTTATTATAAAATGAGATAAGGCTACAACCTATAAGGGTAAAAGAGGTAGTTATCGAGGTGACAATGGGTAACAACTCTAAGTTGCAATTGGGCTAGCCTGTTCTTTAGGGATTTAATCCACATGCCAATTCAAACTGTAACATTTCGGTGTCGTTGACGAGGATAAGTCCATTTGACCCAAGCTTAGAACAACATTTCATTTGGTGAGTTTATCCTCACCTAGCCCATGGCAACTCCACCTAGTAGTTCCTAAAGGATACTCCATAAGAGCATCCTCTCAAGAACTTGTTCCTTTTAACCCTGAACCTAAGAGATATTGAAGGGAAAAGAGGAGAGTGATTCAATCTATGAACCAAGGTAGTACTTCAAATCCTTTACCTCAAGTCATGGCTACCCTGTGGTTAATAGAACGACACAAACCTTTTGACCTCTCTCCTAGTCTTGGGCATCCTAACAATGTTCCCAACATAGAAAACCTACCTAACTTCAATGGGTATAATGTTGTTTCCAATTATTTTATGGGATGTTTGGATGATGTACATCATCTTGATGTTTTCTTCAAATTTTTTGTCCAAACCTCAAGAAAGGGTTACACAAGGTTTCAAAGTGTTCCTGATAATAGTATCAAATCCTTCCCATATTTGCGAAAATCTCTCCTTAATAAATATTAAATGGCAAGAGAATAGAGATGCTAAGTATGTTTGAATGAATTAACTTGCATCAAGAAAAATGAAAGTGAGACTATGGTGGAGTTTAACTCCAATTTTAGCAAACTAATTGAAGAAATTCCAACTAAATATGCTCTCCCTAATGCTACGATTTTGTTGTATGATCAAGATCAATTTAGAATCTTGCTATACCGCTTAAAACCCACAGATCTTAAAGATGCTAAAACCAAAGCTTTGCCACTTAACAAATATTTGATTTTTGTTGGGAAACCTAATGCCATACCTAATCCTAGAGTTGTCCATCCAAATCATGAACCCATGATGAAAGTTGTAGCTAAAGCTCCCAATTGATCCTTTGGTGTCAATCATTGAAGCACTTAGATGAATGGAAACCACCGTTGTACAAAATAACACAACATAACACAAAACAAGCTTATGCTCTTGTTCAATAATTGAAACATTTTCGAAGTTATCGTTACACCAAGGTAGTATGCTATGTACCATAGTTACATATATTGTGTTGACGAATATATCGCCAAGGGTCCGGAATGTAACTTATCAGCCACATCAGTG
Source organism: Pseudotsuga menziesii (assembly GCA_001517045.1). Taxonomy (NCBI): domain Eukaryota; kingdom Viridiplantae; phylum Streptophyta; class Pinopsida; order Pinales; family Pinaceae; genus Pseudotsuga; species Pseudotsuga menziesii. Next base: position 127,739 of record LPNX011011214.1, read on the forward strand.
AAAATACCGAAAAATATTGACAAATGTCGTAAAACCTCAAAAAAATACAAAAATAACCATTTTTTTCAATTTGTTGACATCTAAAACAAGCTTATGCTCTTGTTCAATCATTCAAACATTTTCGAAGTTATCGTTACACCAAGGTAGTATGCTATGTACCATAGTTACGTATATTACGTTGACGAATATATCGCCAAGGGTCCGGAATGTAACTTTTCAGCCACATCAGTGAAAATACCGAAAAATATTGACAAATGTAGTAAAACCTCAAAAAAATACAAAAATAACCATTTTTTTCAATTGTTAACATCTAAAGCAACAACAACAACAAATAAAGACGTTGCTACATAAATATGAAAATACAACTATACTTAGATGCATAAGATGTCAAATGGTGGATCACATATTGACAATAAACTAAAAATACCAAAATATGTTCCTAATAAAATGATAGGAAATCACATCAAAAGATCAAAATAAATGTATCTCGTGAAATGAATCATCATGACTCATGAGGCATCTAGATACTCCATGTTAAAAAGTGGCAACGAGGAAGGTCTTCTATCATTTGCATGTGTCCTTGCTTTTTGCTTGATGGAAGACATAAAACAGGAAGCCAGATTGATCCATAGTGAGAGTTAGGGTTTTCGCTTGGCCATTGAGTTAAAAGGAGATTGATTTGGTGGAGAGGACACACACAACACGTTTGCTTTGACACACATTGTTAGAGAGAGATTTCTTGCTCATAGCTTTCACTCGAAGAGTGAGAGAGAAAGTTTGCATAAGAGTTTTGCAGAGAGTGAGACTGAAGGACATTTTCCGAAGATCGACAAGGCAACTCAGGAAAATCATAGAGGGGGTGTACAGGCTGATGCAGGACGCCGTACAATCTTATGCAGGGGTCGTACACTGATGTTGTAGGCAGTCGTACACGTTGACGCAGGGGCCCTACGTAGATGCAGAGGGGTTGTACGATGATGCAAAGGCTCATACACGCCGACGCAGGGCCATACACGCTAACGTAGGGGTCGTACCATCTTGATGGGGTTTCTTAGTGAGTTTCGGTTGTACAATTTTGCCAGCTAGGTAAAATCAATTTTTGGATTGTATTGTTTTGCATCTTGCTAATAAAAATATCTTCTCAGATTGTTGCATCGGTTTTCCCATCTTGGGTTTTTCCGAGGGTTTTCATACCCGAAAATATTGGTGTCTCTATTGATGTGATTGTTGTTCTATCTTTCTCAGTATTTATTTTTTGCTGCAATATTTGTGAAGAAACTCATTTGTGGTTGTCAGTAATTAGAAAAAAATAAAAAAAAATAAAATATATATATATATATTGGGTAACTCAAGACTGGGTTTTTTAAGGAAATTTACATGGTATTAGAGATCTTCTGAGCAGATCTGACAGAAAGTAGCAGTATTGGATAGATCGAGGGCACATCTATTGAAAACACAAACCTAGGGTTTTAGATCTATGGTTTGACAAGAACACTTCATTATGGTCGTATAGTTGAGAGTCGAGGATAGACTCCAAGGGGCTTAAAACTTTCCTACATCAAAAGAGAGGATCATGAGGATCTGGGATGTTAGTGATGCAAAGGAGCACTTTGACACGAAGAAGGTTGCGCCCACGGATCTAGCAGAGTTGGCTAGATGGAAGAAGGTGGATTCTAGGGCCATGTTGATTGTCTTGGATGGGGTGAAGGATCACAATCCCTCACCTCTACGGAAAGAAAACCGCATTAGACATGTGGCCAGCTCTAGAAGATATTGGTGTCTCTATTGTTGTGATTGTTGTTCTATATTTCTCAGTATTTATTTTTCGCTACAATGTTTGTGAAGAAACTCATTTGTGGTTGTCAATAATTAAAAAAAATTATATATTGGGTAACTCAAGAGTGGGTTTTTAGGAAATTTACATGGTATCAAATCTCTTCTGAGCGGATATGAGATAAAGTAGCAGTATTAGATGAATCAAGGGCAGATCAATTGAAAACACAAACCTAGGGATTTAGATCTAGGGTTTGACATGTACACTTCATTATGGTCGTACAGTTGAGAGTTGAGGATAGACTCCAGGGGGCTCAAAAATTTCCTACATGAAAAGAGTGGATCATGAGGATCCTAGATGTTAGTGATGTAGAGGAGCACTTTGACTCCAAGAAGGGCTAGATGGAAGAAGGTGGATTCTAGGTCCGTGTTGATTATCTTGGATGGGGTGAAGGATCACAATCCCTCACCTTTCCATAAAGAAACCGCATTAGACATGTGGATGGCTCTGGAAAGCCTTTAACAGAGTAAGAACGAGAACCAAAAGATGGTGCTACAGGAGAGGCCGCGAAGCACCAAGATGGCCAAGGGTGAAGGAGTGGAGCCTTATCTCACAAGGCTCACAGAGATCAAGGATGAGCTTAAAGTAGTGGGCTCTAAGACTGAAGATGAGGAGCTAGTTCGGATAGCCCTCAATGGCTTTTCTAAGCCATGGGACGTCTTTATCAAAGGCGTAGTGGCTAGGGAGAAGCTCCTTGATTAGCAGAGATTGTGGGATGACTTTGTGCAGGAAGAGATCTGTATGGGTCAAGGTTCAAGTTCATCCAGCAATGCCCCATAGATCGTGGATGAAGAGTCTCTAGCCCTAGCAGGTAAGGGCAAGGGCAAGGCAAAGAAGAAGAAGGGTGGTAAGAAGAATATTGACATGTCCAAGGTCAAGTGTTTTATCTGCCACAAGCTAGGACACTTTGCCTCCCAATGCCCATACAGGAAGAGGAAGAACAATACACAGATGGTAGGTTCTGCAGAGGTGGAAGAGTTCAGCAAAAGATTCGATGAGGGTTTTTTATTGATAGCTTGAATGGCAAGCACCACAGGCAGCAACATCTGGTACATTAACAACGGAGCATCTTGTCACATGAAAAGACAAAAAAGGTTCTTCAGAAACCTGCAAGAGGGTGGAGTAAATCTCCACATTGAGTTGAGAGGTGATGCACGGTATCAGATGCAAGGAGTTGGTACCGCTTCGTTTCAGAGGGAGTCTGGAAAACCCTAAGTTTTGTTGACATATTATATGTCTCGGGTCTAACAAAAAACCTTAAATTTGTTTCCACCCTAGAGGATAAGGGTTTTCAGGTGAAATTTTGTGATAGGAAAGTGTATATCGGACCAAAGGGGTCAGATAGGAGTTTGGATCAGGTGATTGGGATCCAGAGCAGGAAGGTGTATAGACTACATTTTGAGTTTGCAAAGGCTCTAGTCAAAAGCAGTGACAGTCAGTGAGAGTTGTGGCATAAAAGGATGGCACACTTACACCATGGAGAAATGAGGTATTTGAGACAGGCAGTTACTGAAATTCCTCAGGTACAGGAGGAGAAGCATAACCACTGCCAGGGTTGTGCGTTGGGGAAGAACATCAGAAGGACTTCTGGGAAGTCTAAGGGGACCTTGGACTTGCTACATTTAGATTTTTGTGGACCCATAAGTGTCCAATATTTCAGTGGCTACAGTTATTGCATCACATTCAATGATGACTATTCTAGGAAGACCTCGATCTATTTCCTGAAGGCCAAGTCAGAGGTCTTCAAATGGTTTTGGGAGTTCAAGACTCTCGTGGAAAACCAGACAATGACAAAGATTTGAGTATTGAGGATAGACAACAGGGGTGAGTACACCTCCAAGGAGTTCTTGGAGTTTTGTTCATAGATGAGGATAAAAAAGGAGCATAAATTTCCTCATACCCTGCAGCAGAATGGAGTGGCAAAGAGGAAGAACAGGACATTGGTAGGAGCAACCAAGGCCATTTTATTTCATCAAGGATTGCCACTATTCCTATGGGTCGAGGCACAAGGGAATGCAGTCTACATTCATAACAGGTGTCCCCGCATAGCTTTGGGGATGAAGACACCCGAGGAGGTCTTCATAGGCACTAGGCCAGATGTGAGTCATCTATGCATATTTGAGAGTGTCTGCTATTGTCACATCCATGTAGACACTAAGAAGAAGTTGGAGCCTTCTGGTGAGAAGGGGATACTAGTTGGTTACAACGAGACTTCTAAGGCATACAGGATATATGTCCTCGCCCGCAAGAGGATTGTTGTGAGTAGGGATGCCCAATTTGATGAGGAAAAAGCCTTACAAAGATCTATGGACTTACTAGCACAGGAGCAACCAAAATAGGACTCGGGAGTCAAGCTAAAGGAGCCACAGGTACAGGTACAGACATAGGACACAAGTTTTGGTAGCCAAAGGGAGTCAAGTGGACAATATCCTTTGGCCATTGACTTAGATTATGAGCTGTAACAGGAGGAGGATATCCAGCAGTAGCAGCATTAGAAACTATGCCACAACCTAAGTGGTTTAGGTCCACAGTTTAGGATTCTAAGCAGGTGACTCTTCCACATAGCTCCATGAGGCGGAGCAAACCACTAGATAGACTTAGCATTATGACACTAATGACGGAGTTGATTAACTATGGGACTTCCAGTTTTGAGGAGGTTGCGCAACATGATGTGTGGCAAGAGGCTAACATTGAGGAGTATGACCCCATCATGAAAAAACAGGTGTGGGAGGTTGTGCCAAGGCCAGAAAGAAAACGGGTGGTTGTATCTAGGTGCATCCATAAGGTAAAGCATGCAGCAGATGAAAGTGTGGAGAAGTACAAGGCACCCTTCATGGCAAAGGGGCATTCACAGAAGGAAGGTATTGATTATGAGGAGACCTTTGCCCCTGTCGCCAGATACTCTTCTATTCAAACTATTCTCTCAGTAGCAGTAGAGATGGGTTTGCGCATTCATCTGATGGACGTGAAGACTGCCTTCCTCAATGGAGTTATAGAGGAGGTATTTATTGAGCATCCCGAGGGGTTAGAGGTGGAAAGCACATAGTCACATGAATGCACGTTACAGAGAGCTCTTTATGGGCTCAAGCAGGCACCTTGAGCATGGTACTCGAGGATTGACAACTATCCAGGGGAGATGGGATTCCAGTGGAGTGAGGTTGACCACAACCTGTACTTCTTGTCAGGTGAGGTATATCTCATACTGGTTTTGTATATAGACGATCTCTTTCTTACAGGAGATGAGAGGTTGATTGATGACTGCAAGTCCAACCTTGCAATTGAGTTTGAGATGAAATACCTTGGGTTGATGCATTACTTCCTATGTCTGGAGGTTGAACAGAGATATGGATTCTTCTTCATTGGTTAGGGGAAGCATGCAATAGAGATCTTGAGGAGATTCAGGATGGAGGACTGTAGACCCATGCCCACACCTCTAGTTACCAACTAGAGGAAGATTGATGCATCAAGTTCAAAGGAGTTTGATCCTACTATGAATCGTCGGCTTATCAGGTCACTCATATATCTAGTCAACACACAACCAAACATTAGCTTTGCAGTCAACTCATGTATTTGGTCAACACATGACCCTCGGAGAGTGCATTGGACAACTGCGAAGCATGTGTTATATCAAAGGCACAGTGGAGTATGGATTGGTTTATGAGCGCAGTGGGAGTATACAATTAGCAGGCTTCACAAATGTTGACTAGGTAGGATGTGTAGAAGACTAGAAGAGCACTTCAATTGTTGCTTCAGCATTGGGTCAAGGGTTGTCTCTTGGTTCAACGGGAAGCATAAGTCAGTTGCATTGAGCTTGGTAGAGGTTGAGTACATCGCAACTAGTTTGGATGCATGTGAAGGGATGTGGCTAAGAAAGTTGCTTTCAGGGTTATTTGAGTGTGAGTTGGAGGCTACGGTGGTTCGTTGTGACAATCATAGTGGCATCAGGGTATCTGAAAATCCAGTGTTCCATGATCAAAGCAAGCAGATAAACGTCTGATATCACTTCCTGAGAGACTATACACAGAGCGCAGTGGGAGTATACAATTCGCAGGCTTCACAAATGTTGACTAGGTAGGATGTGTAGAAGACTAGAAGAGCACTTCAATTGTTGCTTCAGCATTGGGTCAAGGGTTGTCTCTTGGTTCAACGGGAAGCATAAGTCAGTTGCATTGAGCTTGGCAGAGGTTGAGTACATCGCAACTAGTTTGGATGCATGTGAAGGGATGTGGCTAAGAAAGTTGCTTTCAGGGTTATTTGAGTGTGAGTTGGAGGCTACGGTGGTTCGTTGTGACAATCATAGTGGCATCAGGGTATCTGAAAATCCAGTGTTCCATGATCAAAGCAAGCAGATAAACATCTGATATCACTTCCTGAGAGACTATACACAGAGAGGAACCATTCAATTGGAATACATTCAGACAGATGAGCAAGTAACGGACATATTCACCAAGGCACTTTCCAATCACAGTTTTGTAAAGTTCAGAGACAAGTTGCGATTACTATCGAATCCCTTCCTCGTTGAGAGGGAGTTTTAAAAAGTGGCAACAACGAAGGTCTTCTATCATTTGCATGTGTCCTTGCTTGATGGAAGACATAAAATAAGAAGCCAGATTGATTATTTCCTTTATCCAAAGTTTATACTTAGGAAAAGTGCATTATGTGATCTAATTTTAATTTGACTTAATGGAGGCACTTTTATAAAGTTCAAGTGAAAAAATAATTTAAGTAATGGCTAATCTAATCTTGGCCATTGATCTATGATCTAATTTTAATTTGACTTAATGGAGGCACTTTTATAAAGTTCAAGTGAACAATAATTTATGTAATGGCTAATCTAATCTTGGCCATTGATCTCACCGAAGGATCTCATCCATTGATCCATGGTGAGATTTATGGTTTTCATTTGGCCATTGAGTTAAAAGGAGATTGATTTGGTGGAGAGGACACACACAACATAGTTGCTTTGACACACATTGTCAGAGAGAGATTTCTTGCTCATAGCTTTCAACCAGAGAGAGAGAGAAAGTTTGCAAAAGAATTTTGCAGAGAGTGGGATTGAAGGACATTTTCTAGAGATCGACAAGGAAGCTCAAGCAAATCACAGAGGGGTCGTACAAGCTGACGCAGTAGGTTGTGCCATCTTACGAAGGGGTTGTACACTACTAACGTAGGTGGGTCATACACGCAAAGGCAGGGGTCATACGTTAATGGAGAGGGGTCGTACGCTAACGGAGAGGGTCGTACATGCTGATGTTGTACACGTTGACACAGGGATGAACACGTTGGCGCAAGGGCCGTACGATCTTGTTGGGGTTTCTCGATGAGTTTTGGTTGTACGATTTTGCCAATTTGGGTAAAATCGATTTATGGATTGTATTGTTCTATATATTGCTAATAAAAATATCTTGTCAGACTGTTGCACCGGTTTTCCCATCTTGGGTTTTTCCAGGGGTTTTCATACTCAAACATATTGGTGTCTCTATTGATGTGATTGTTGTTCTATCTTTCCCAGTATTTATTTTTCGTTGCAATATTTGTGATGAAACTTAATTGTGGTTGTCAGTAATAAAAAAAATTGATATACTAGGTAACTCAAGAGTGGGTTTTAAGTAAATTTACACCCCATAGTATAATGAAATAATACGTATGATCGATCCCCTCTACCCCTTTTACGAGCAAGGGGCACCAATCTTCCTCTAGAAGTAGTAGGTGGTTTTGTATGTGCTTTGGATGAGCTTGGGGTGGAATTGGAAGCTCCAACTGCTTGGGCTATGGTGGAAGGCAATGGGGCTAAAGTGGAAGCCAATATGATTTATCTCCTCCCATAACTATATATCATCAAAATCATTGCGTATATCGGGATCCTATTCATCCATAACACCCTATGCCTTCCTCTAGACTCTCACCCTCTGTCTACCTCGAATCTCAAAGTTGATCCTCCAAGTGCATTGGTCAACAAACTCAACACCCTATAATTTTGATGAAACTTCCTAATCCAATCATTAAACCAATGTAGAAAAGGATTCCCAAGCTTAATAAGTGATTTTGCTTGAGTGAATGGTACACTTTTATTAAAGTCATGATAGAGGAGTTAAATAGTTAGCACCACCAACATTAAGGTACATAGAGGGGTTGATGTTCTAGAATAAGTGTCAGTCCCATACCCTCATACATTATTAGAATCCAGTGTAAACGTTGCAAAAACTATTTAGTCTGTTGAATTCTAAATGGGATCTAAAATTCTACTGGCTGCATATGAAATCTGATGTGATTGGAACCAATCTCAAACATCCTAAAACAAATAATGGTGATGTTCTAAAAGGATAGAAAAAGAAAGATAAGGAGAATGTCACTTTTACTTTAAGAATTTGATATTACCATTTATTACTTTAAGAATTTAATGTCTGGTTACACTGCCAAGAAATTAACCCATGGCTTTATTTCCCAAATTCAATGCATTTTTTTACAAGGTGATATTTTCCAAAATATCGCGATATATTCCCAATAAAATGCAACATATTGAAAATGTCGTATATGTTGCAATTTTTTAGGAGCAATATATCGCTAAGAGGAATGACTCGCGCCATATCGTGATTTGTCACCAATATATGTAACTATGCTTATGTACCCCATGCTACAATCTAGAATATCTTAACCCAACAAGATTGTCTAGGTCCTAGAGCTAAGTGGGTAGCTCAAATTCAAGAATATGACTCAGAGATTAAACCGACTAAGTTGATTATGGGACAAGGCTTAGCCCAACTGCTCACGAAAGGAAACGAGAAAGTATTGGACTTGGCCAATGAACCCATTGAGATTGTCTCCGTAGTGATAGAAACGTTAGAACAACATCCTTGGTATTCGAAAATCATTTATTACTTGAAGAACCTTACTTGTTCATATCACTTGGTTGACCATCCACAAAGGGTCTTAAGGTTAAAAGTGTCAAAGTAATGTATGGTGTAGGGAGGATTGGGTTGAAGAAACCCAAATAGATTGGCCATGCGATGTGTTGATGATGTTGAGGCTCAACAACTCATGAATGATTTGCATAAGGCTTAATGTGGTGGACATTACGCTGCCATGACGACTACTCACAAGATCTTGAAAGTTGGTTACTATAGGCCCTCGATCTTTACAAATGTTCACAAGTTTGTGAGGAACTGTCAACCATGTCAATTGTTTATAGGTGGGCAAAAACTCACAAAAATAGTGTCTTCTGGATTCATTTATTGTTCATGTTCAAGCCCACAGTTGGCAAGGAACATGGTCTGATACCACTGTAATATCCTAACTGATATTTTCTTCTTTGTATTGATAGGGTTTATGGTTTTAGTCCAAAGTTTCAGTGTGTTGTTGCTTAAGGTTGGATGAAATTAATTTACATGCAATATTAAGAGTGTACACAAACCCCAAAATAACAATAACCTGAATTCACCATGAAATTAACTGTAGAGACATACCAATATTAATAGCTTGAGTATTTGAGCAGTATGGAATAAGCATGCATGCCATGCAATAAGAGATAAGAGGAAAACATGTTGCTCTTCAGTGGTTGACGCCCATGCAAGGAAAACGTCCCTCTCTGGTTAATAATCTTCTTGTAGATAGTCCAATACATGGCGGATAATGCTGAGATTCTCTAGGGATGTAGTATGGCCTCCCTATAGAGATAGGTTGACACATGCAGAGGTTTGGCTTTGGTACACTAGCGAATTGATTTTCCTAAATAGGAGGGTGTCTTTCTTTCCCATGATTTTGCATGTCACTTCTCTAAGTGTGCAAGAGAGGACTTGATATTCACCAGCTATAGTAAGTTGACCCTTCCAATGAGAATAGAAGTGACATGCATAAGAAAAGAAGAGTTTCTATATCAAAGCGAATTGGTCTTGGTGCTTCCAACTTGTTCCTAGCAATATGACGTGCCCCTGTCTGATAATTCCTCCTCTGTGTGTTGGAACTCTAATGATCGATGAATGTCTTGAACTGTGGATGATAGATCTAAGTGATCTATCCGATAAGTGATTAAGGCAAATAGGTTTCACTGTCGAAAACACTTGTTAGTTGATGGCTTACACCCTCAACCCCAACTTGCTGTTGCAGCCATTGTTGTTGCTCTCGAAACCAATCCCAAAAGTGAATAATAACAATAGATGCCTTTTTGGTTCAACTTATCTTCTTATATAGCTTTTAGGGTTTGCATGCATGCAAACCTAATTGCTCGTTAACGCATTCAAGGTGAAAAGAGGCTTGCATGCTCTGCATGCTTGTTGATATCTACTCCAATGGCCTTCCATAATCTACTGATGATTTAATAACACTGAAGTGATGTTCCTTTCTACTCCTAGTGATATTAGTCCTCAGTTATTCCCTTTTCTTTAATACCTGCTTGAAACTATGGGAATAAAATAGGTTAACGAGTGCCTCTAGGTGATTTAATTAAAAGAGGACATTACACAATGGGAGATTTGGAGGCTATGATGTGGTCGGAGACAGGGGATTAAGAAACCCCATGCTTGGTGGGAAACTCATGGGGAATCGTCTACAAACGTTAGCCTTGAGAATCGTCTCTCGAGTTACTTCATCCTCACACAAAGTCCCTCCTCACATGGATGGAGAGATTTCACAAGGGAGTAAGATAACATGTAGACAGATATCAGGATAGAGACTCACTTGATGAGGTGGAGGAGGGCTTTGTAGAGTTTTCCCTTGCTAGTGGGAGATTTGGAGGGTATGATGTGGTCAGAGACAAGGGGGTTAAGAAACCCTATGCTTGGTGGGCAACTCATGGGGCACCATACCTTATTCTACAAAAGTTAGCCTTGAGGATTATCTCTCAAGTTACTTCATCCTCTAGTTGTGAGAGGAACTAGAGCACATATGGGAACTTATACAATTTGAAGAAGAGAAGGATTGAAAAGTCCAGGGCAAAGACGATGGTGTATGTGCACACCAACCTTCGCCTTATTTACAAGCAGAGGGAGGAGTGTATGAAGGGAAAAACAAAGATATGGGATGTGTTTCCTGATGATATGGGTTTGGATAACAATGTTGAGTTGGAATTAGGCAACATGGATCTTAGTGATCCAGTGCTAGAGCCAATCACTTTTGATGATAGTGATCCCCTGGAGGGGTCATCCTCCACAACATCAAGTGTAAATCTTGAGAGGGCAAAGAGGCGAAGGAGTAGGAGGATGAAGAAGAGAGAAGTGATGAGTTTGTTGATCCAGGCATGGAGGAGGGCTATTGAGTCAATGGCAGGTGAGATTTTTCCATCTTGTTCTACCCCTTTTTATATTTACTATTTTAGTATTTGCTAGTGGCATTTCGATATCTATGTAATACATTTTGATTTTGATTGCTTAATGAGAAATATGGTTCCAACATCTTGATCTATGATTATCATCTATGTGCCTCAACTCACATTGTGATTTGTGACTATGTAATGTGTATTGATTCTAATTTCTATTGAATATTTGTAAATGGTCTAGTTTCTAATCAAAATTGGACTATATGTCTATATTTTTAGTATATATAATTTTTAAAATATATATAGCGTGTCCTCCATGTCTTGATTCCGTGGGTCGGCATGTCCGTGTCGAATATTTGTATTCTCGTGTCCTCCTACCAGGAGACTTACGTTATGGTTTTCAAAAAGGTCGATTCCTGCATCTCAGTGTGGTTAATATATTATTATCGAGGGGTGCAAGGCTAGTCCTTCTGAAATCCATTATTAAAAGCATATCAGTTTTTTGGGCATCCATTGTTCACATCCCGAAAGGGATTCTAACAAAGATTTGTAAGCGAAGTTTTAGCTTTCTTTGGTCAAGAAGTCAGATTGGGGAAGGAATTCATCGAATAAAGTGTTCCAGAATTGCCCTACCAAAAAGTCTGAGAGGATGCGGGCTAAGGAACATTCATATTTTTTCCCAGTCCCTTGTTGCTCAAGCTTCATAGTCCCTAGAGGTTAACATACAATTTCTCTCTATGGGGGAAAATAATGAAGTCCATGTATTTAAATGGCCTTACCACAGAAGATTGGTTTTGTTCACTGCACAAATCCTCACAAAAGGGTTCCATTGTATGGAAAGCTTTGGTGGCCCCCTTTGAGCAGATCAGTCCTTGGACTGCCTGGAAAATTGAAGATGAGTGCAAGGTTCGATTGGGTAAAAACCCTTAGATCTACTCAAAGGACCATTTTCGCCTATCTCAAAATCTCCTGCAGCGCCTTCACACTAAGGTTCTCTTTTTCCTTGTTAATGTCTGGGCTCAAGTCCCTCAAGTAGTCTAGCAATCAGGCTGGAAATAAACCCAGGATCTTGGTCTTCAAGGCAATGATGTTGTGGAATGGTAAGTTTATATTTCTTGCTTAGTCTAGTTTTGTGATCCTATCTGAAGAAGAGGACACTTTGGCTTGGTCCAAAATCTAAACTCGAGTCAATTCACTGCAAAGCTTAGTTTACAAGGCAATCTATGAATTACGCTTTTGGAATAATAAATATTGGTGGTAGGAGTGCCTATGAAAATATCCAAGCCCCTTAATGTAAAATTGTATTATGGTTGGTTCCAAATAACAAACTTATCCTATGGGAAAACGAGTTGAAAAGAAGCTGGGTAGGTCCCAATAGATGCGCATTATGCAAGAACGATGAGGAATCCTTCTCACACCTTTTTGTTTCCTATCCTTATATAGCTCAAGTATGGGCACTGTCAACTTCTGATCCCTTGCCCATGATGCAGTGGAACCTCCCATCGCAGGAAAACAATGTTCAAGCATGGAATCAGGATGTAGAAGTAAAAAAATTTAAATCTTTTCCATGCCACTTTGTATACAGCATCTGGTGGGCACAGAATTCTAGCATCTTCCAAAATGTTGATGCTCCTGACGTTTCAACAGTAGAACTTGTTTTAAAACTTACCAAAGAATTCAAAGTGGAACCAAAAGAATCACGTATTCCTATCATGCCGCAGTTAGAATTTTCTAATGTCGTGGGGTTTTTTCGATTGGGCCAGCCAAGGCCACCCTGCTACCTGTGGAGTGAGGGTAGTTATTTTTCTAAATCAATCTCACTATATTCATCTCTGTTACCCTTTGGGCAGGGGCTCAGACACGAAGGCGTAATCTCACTATATTCATCTTTGTTTCCCTCTGGGCAGGGGCTCAAACATGAAGGTGTAGTTTGTCGCCTTTTGGTCTTTACTTTATCTCGCATTAAAAAGAGTATGCAGACTTCAACTGATGGGTGACTCGAAAATGGTGATAGACTAGGCAAATGGAGAAAATGCATCATTGCAAAAATAACACTGGAACATCTTCTCCAGCAGATCCTAGTCACTTCAGTAATTCCAGTGGATAAAATTCACTCACATTTACCAAGAGCTTAATTTGAAGGCCAAAGAACTCTCTAAGGAGGCTCTCACTTTACATCCGAGCACTTTTTATTTTTCTGAATTTGTAAACGAGGAAGAAGTGAAAGCCATGGCTCTTTTTGTTTATGATCTATTAATGAGAAGTCGAAGGGCACTGCACTTGCTGCATTTGTGCTTACCTTTTTGCCATTTTGGAAGACTGTATTAAGTTTTTTGCCTATATAGCAGACTTAAATGATCCAGCGTTATGATAGTAGTGGTTGGTTTTATAGCCATACATTTTGAAAAGTCTTTTGGACAATCCAATGTATATTCTCTAAGCTCTTCGAATATAATGATTTTTTTCCATGTGAAAAAATAAATAATGTTGTGAAAATGAATAAGGGAGAGAGGACTTTATGCAATTTGAATGAGAAACCAAATTATCTCAAGGGTTTGCAAAATATAACAATTAATTTGTGAAAACAAGTAAGGGATGGAGGAATTTGAGTAATTTGGATTTTAATATAAATAAGCTACGAAAATGAATAAGGGAGAGAGGGCTTTATGCAATTTGAATGAGAAACGAACTTATCTCAAGGCTTTGCAAAATATAACAATTAACTTCTGAAAAACAGTAAGGGGTGGAGGGATTTAAGTAAGTTGGATAAGAATCTAATTTATAGCAAGCGAAAATAATCCAAATAGTAAACACATAAAATAAATTTGACAAAGCGGTAGGGGACCTTCTATCATCCTGTCTATGTGATGGAGAAACACAAAAAGAGAGTGAATACTCCCCAAACCCCATTAATTGTGTGGAATGGTGCACACATTCATAAAATTTGAAGGAAACAAAGAGGAGGGAATGACCAAAAATGCAAAAATTCAATGTAAAAAGGGATATGGAAATTCAATGTAAAAAGGGATATGGATGGGTATTTATGCCCTAAAACAAAACAAAACAAATGCATATGGCCCTAGCAAGGAGGGGTCCATTGACAAAAACTAACCAAAAAAAAAGGTAAACAATTATCCACTATATCAATTTGAATAAATGGGAGTGGTTTCCACCAAGGTTACAAAAACCGAACCAATGGACGAACCGGTCGACCCTCAGAACCGGAATTGGTAAAAAACGGGGTAAAAAACTAGATCATAAAACCAGTCCACCAAAAATACAAAAACTACGCAATTTTGAAAAATTATATATATATTCATGAATCCAAACCATTATTCATAAATTTGAAAAAAGTGCTCTTGCTATGTGCCACACTGAGCATATTTTTTGTTTCAATATAGACAGTCTTGAACATCAAAATATAATAAACAAAATCTTTATCCTGGTTATTATATTGTCACTGATTTCACATTACAGAACACTACTTGGAGCTTAACATAAAGACAGGATCAGAAACATAAAGACAATATATGATTCTTATGACATTGTGTGAACTCCAAGTCATCCTTACATAATGTTGCTTTCGTTCTATATAGAACTACAATATTGCTGGATGCCTGATTTCTATTCCGATCCTGTTTATGAATTGTTTATGTAAAATTTCCATCCTGCGGCATATCCCATAAACCAGCCTATGGCTTGCAAAACATGGTGCAAAGGGACTGATTTACTATTGTTATAATCTTATACATATTCTGAACTCTTTCTAATGGAATTTATGATTCAACAATTGGCTCTATGTCAATAAATAAATATTTGATTATTTGAGCACAATTCTGGATTTGTATTTTCTTTTGAGATTGAATATCTAGGAAGTGGAAGTAATGTCTTAAGCATGTTCCAAAACCCATTATAATGTTTTCCATTTTTTTAAGTGTAAACGTCCAAGGAATGCTAGACACCAGTGCTTTCATTTTGTCTTCACTTAACCCACAATTTTACAGAAGGTAAAACATAAACATTCAACCAATGCTAGACACCAGTTCTTTCATTCTGTCTTCACCTGAACCACAATTTTACAGAAGGAAAAACATCATGTTATACAATGCATGCCAACTCAAAGTCGTGACTTATTTTTAGCATCATTTCTCAATACACAATTTCTTTTGGACATAGAAAATACTAGGAAGTTTGGCAGTAGCTTGTTCTAAAACCCATTAGAATATTTTCCTTTTTCGAAAATTTAAATATTTGACCTTCTCCACTCAACACGTCAAAACCGGAACCGGTCAAAGCCCGTCCAATAGGTCAAAACCGGCCAATTCCGTATGGAACCGGTCATTTCCGTTTTGAACCGGTGAGGCCCCAAAACCGGTCGGACCGACCGATTTTACCGGTTTCGATCTGGTTTTTGTAACGTTGGTTTTTACATTAAACCAGCTAATTAAAGGCTATGCCAACCGTACCTAGTCATAATGATGTTTACATGGTCAAAGAGTGGTGGTCCAAACAAGTGAGAGTTTTTCTACACTAACCTAGATTTGATTCCTGGTACGTAGTGCTTTTACTTGGAAGTCTTTGGAGCAATATATCCTAGGAGTACAATTTCATTAAATCTATAACTTCGGATAATGTGTTTGGGAGAAAAAAATAAGATTGGGAATCATTAGTAAAAAATGGAAAAAATAATAATACTTGCAAGAATAATAAATTAATGTGAAAAAAGTCTCCACGACGCTTGCCATCATGGAGTTCACAAGTGTCACAGAGATGAAAGCAGTTGCCGCTGACAAGATTATGGGAGCATGTTGGATGGCAGATAACAACTCTCCTTTCGAGTTCTCCAGTACAACCATTCTGGTCATAATGTGGTTTTTAAATGGCGCATACATATCCCTCAGTCGACTTGGATCCCAAGTACATTCAATTGATCTCCCTTGTGTGTGGGCATTCATGGTGTAGGTGCCCGCTTCATTCATGAGGGTCGGCCTCATCGAGATAAGAATGGTTTCTATTTTGGAGGCGCCATTGCTGGTGCCCTCCTAGTTTCCTCCCTCTTCGATCCCTCGGCTCTGTCTGCCCTACGACCAAGCCTGTTCCTGTGATCCCTGCTTTCCTCTTGGCATGGTTCGAACAAATGTCATGCAAAAATAGACTTCCAATGGCCTGTGGCGCTCCCACATTTCACGAGCCCTCAAAGACATGGAGAATGCAAGAGGTTTTTCTTAGAACAGGGTGAGTAAGCCCACCCAGGACCATGTTGAGCGGTTGGAAAAGAAGTTGTGCAGGGATGTTCCAAAACCAAGTGCATAGAGGCTAATGGAAGAGTTTGGTGGGCTGGTGGATGAATCGGGATCCACCCATACTCGAGAAACCAGGCTCATCAGAACCATGGGATTATTTTGGATGATGAAAGCAATTGTTTGTCTCGTGCTGCAATAATTCAAACAGGGTAATGCGCAAACGGATGAGAGTGAACCGTCAGTGAATGCACGGCTCAACAGCCTAGAGGAGGGGGTGCCGAGAATCGCCCACAACCAAGTTGTTGCAAACGCGAGGATGAATCCCAAGATCGATAGCCTGGCGAAAGGGCTCACAGGGAAATACTTCAATCGACCTCCTCCTGCTCGTCTCGAGGCCATGCAGTTAGTGTTTCAACACTGCCCTGATGCTGTCATGAAGACTGCAAACAAGAAAATTCATGTGCTGGTCTGTCCTATATTACTCTTTTTAATGATGATTAGACCCTGCTATAATCTGCCTGAAAACTTAGTTTCATGGAGTCTAGTTAAAGTCTCTGCTTTTTTGGTTTTATTGGCCATAAGCCCCGGCCTGTGGGCCAACAGCACTGATAAACTTAAGTCAATCCTAGATTTAGCTATCAGACATTGTTATTTGTTATGGTGTATGCATGCATCTTATATATTCTTAGACTTGGTTAGCATGGCATTTCTGAAACAGTCAGACTCATTTTACAAATAGCTGCCATAGCTATGCTCTGTACAGTTTTTTTTCTTTTTAATGTAAAAGAATTATCGAATCTTACAAAAAAAAAAGGAGTAATATGAAAAAAGGAGCCGGTATGGTTGGTTGGATGTGGAGGAGCCCGAATAACTACGAACAGTTCTAAAATCATCTTGTTAGAAAAATACTACTTGCAAATAGTTTATTCTAATACAAAAACATAACAAAGATCAATTCAAATGAGTTAAACTTTAGGTAGCATCAGGGAGATGAATAAAGTAGATTTAACTTTACAGTATGCACGACTTGCACTCTAGTTTTATTGAAAAAATTTCCATGAGGAAGCAGGATCGCCTAATAGTGTAATTTTTTTATGGGAATAAATGATTGGATGAACAACAAAAAATCACTAGGATATGGGACAGATGATTTTGTGTATAAATTCTTGAAGGAAAAAATATATTCTCGTTGGCAATTGTTTCTAAAAACTCAGTTTGGCAACTAGTTCAAATCTTGCAATGTCTAGAGTTCAAAATATTTTCTAAGCAAACTTTAGTCTAAATGTACACAATCTTGCAAACTAAAATTATTTGGAATCCATTCAGCTTTGTTTGATTCGAGGGAAATAACCATTACTTCCTCATACATCTAATTGTTTTTGTCTTCAATCCCATTCCCTATGCAATTACTCAACTAACCAACACAATCTTACTGACATTGTTATTATTCAAAGTACAACACACATGTTTCCTTCCTTGATGTTATAAATTAAGAGAAGCTGAGTTTTGTTACTGTCGCATTATCTAATGTCCAGTACAATCAAACACATCGGTCTGCACAAATTTGGGGTTTAAAATATGTCTCTGGAAACTAAGATTCTAGTTCAATGAGACTGTAGTTGAAGTAGTAACAGTAGTAGTATGTGATGTTATTGAAAAACAAGCCAATTTAAATAGAAAAGAGAGGTCATGGAAGAAGGGTATTAAACAATTTGCATATGAGCAAAATACAAAGGAAAATAATAAGGGTATGAGCGAAGATGGAACTTGAACCGTAAATAAGGATGTGAGCCAATGTCTCAGGTATCTTCCACCATTGCTCCTCTCTTTGCTAGCCTAGAGCATCTTGATATCATTGTCACTCGTAATTTAATCTTTTAACTTTCACTAGATATATCATATATTTATAAACTTGCAGTAATGTTTTTTCCCCGTAAAATTTTAATAAACAATTTTCCTCTTATACATGATCACTCAAACAATAAGATGTTAAAGTTTACAACATTGTGAGACATTCTCCAAGCCTTCCTTGAGCAAACAAGGATGACTTAAGACTTGAAGAAAAGTCCTGAGAGTCTGGACAAAAGTCAAAGCAAATGGAGATAAGCTTTGTGAGTTGGAACAAAATCCAAAACAAGGAAATTTAGTCTTGTGAGCTTTATGTGCGTCAAAGCAAAAGACAAGACAAAATATGTTCCTTGACAGTCTTATTTGTGACAACACTGTGCAAAAATGGTGTGTGAGGTTCTACTAGGTCAGTGATGGATGATAAACTATGAGATCTTACCTAGGGACTGGCCAACCTTGGATAAGTAACTCTAGCACTTGACCATGTGTGGAGAACTGGATGATCACATCCTGAGACAAATGATCTTTTCTTATATGTGAGATGCAATGATGTAATATGTGATAAGCTAGTGCATTGGCACGTGTGACCATGTTTAGCATGAGGGACTTGTGTTTGCTTAAAGAAAGAAAAAAAGGGATAATAAGTCCATGTCATAGACAGCCTAGCAAAAAGGGATAATAAGTCCATGTCATAGACAGCCTGTCAAAAAGGGATAACAAGTCCATGACATAATGATGGAGACAAGATCTTCTAGAAGGAGAAGAAGTCAATAATAAAAAGGACTCCTCATCATTTGATATAAAAACACATCAAAGATTATATCTCTGCAGTTTGTGTGCCTCTGCTACAGCCACATGCATCAACTTTCAAGTGAGTCGTTTTGGGGTAATGAGACTATATCTCTACAAGCGTTCAGTTCCTAGTGAGAGGCCATCATCATTGCGCCCTTTTGACATCTTAGCATTTTGAAAAGGAGATCTGAAGCCTGCGCAAGCTGAAGTCTAATTCTGCAGTAAGGGTTTAAATCTGCTGAAGAATTTGATCCAGCATGTTAAATAGACTTGAGTACAAGTGATCAAGCAAGCCAAGATCTCCCTGGATAGGCAGTCAATATTCAACAAGTAATTCAGTCATAGAGCATGGTATGTGACAGATCTAGCCACTAGTATTTTTCAGCAAACCTTCATGGTATGTAAGCTTGTGTGTCCGAATTAATTTTATCTGCTCCTAGCTTGTTCATTTGCAAATAAGAAAAGATCATTTGTTGGGTATTTACCCTCGAGTTTGAGAGGTTTTTCCCAAGGTAATTCTCCTTGTGTTATTGTGAATGCTATTTACTGTCCTTCAGTTTATGTATTATAGTTTATACATTGTGATTAAATTATGATTCAGTAAGAAACATTAAAAAGAAATCTACTGTTAAACTAGTAGCAACAAGGAAGGTCTTCCTGCATGCATGTGTTCTTACATGCAGAAGACTTAAACTAGGAAACCAGTTGTATTTAATTTACTTTTCCTAAGTTTACTTTGGAAAATAAATTAAAGTGATCTAAATTAACTTTAGTGAACCACTAGTTAAAGTGAAAGTGAAATTAAGGTTTTTGCTTTACCACTAGTTAAAGTGAAAGTGAAATTAGGGTTTTCGCTTTACCTAAAGTTATAAAAGAGAAATCAATTGGTGGAGAGAACACACACTTGTATTCCAACAGAGACAGGATACAGACAAGGAGAGAAAGTTAGACAGAGGATTTAGCTGAGAAGATGGAGGAGCGAGCAACAGGATCATCGAGCTTCGTACAGCTGGGTCATACACTCACACAGGAGGGTGTTGAAGTTTAGCTGGGATTTTCCCTAGTGATTCTGCTGGGTACTGCATTCGCCAAGTTTGGGTGAATTTGTAGTGATTGTAAAGGTTCCATATTTTCTCATAATAAAATCTATATCTGACTATTGCACCGGTTTTCCCATCTTGGGTTTTTCCGGGGGTTTCCATACCCAAAATAATAGTGTCAATATTGTGATGTGATGTTGTGATTTATTTCTCAGTTTTATATTCCACTGCATACTGTAAAAGATATTCATGTGTGGTTATTAGTTGATATTTTGCATGCACTGTTTAGCTCTAGTTGAATATTAAAGCAAAATTTACATGGTATCAGAGCTCTGGTGAGCTAAAGCTGAGAGATTTGCAGCAGCAGTGATAGATCAGGGGCAGATCTATATGAAGACACAAACCTAAACTTCTAGATCTAGGGTTTGACAGGTACACTTCACTATGGCCATGCAGTTGAGAGTTGAGGATAGACTCCAGGGTGCTCAAAACTTTCCTACATGGAAAGAGAAGATCACAAGGATCCTAAATGTCAATGATGCTGAGGAGCACGTTGACTCCACAAAAGTTGCACCCACAGATCCGGTAGATTTGATAGCCTGGAAGAAGATTGATTCCAGAGCCATGTTGATTATCATGGATGGAGTGAAGGACCATATAGTCCCTCACCTTTCTGGTAAGAAGACCACATTGGAGATGTGGAAGGCTTTGGAAAGTCTTTACTAGAGCAAGAACGAGAATTGGAGGATGGTGTTGCAAGAGAGGATGCGCAACACCAAGATGGCCAAGGGAGTAGGAGTGGTGCCTTATCTCATGAGGCTCACACAAATCAAGGATGAGCTGGGAGCTGTTGGCTCTAATACTGATGATGAGGAGCTAGTTCAGATAGCCCTCAATGGCTTCTCTAAGCCATGGGACAACTTTGTCAAAGGTGTTGTGGCTAGGGAGAAGCTCCCTGATTGGCAGAGACTATGGGATGACTTTGTGCAGGAGGAGACCTGCATGGGTCTAGGATCAGGCTCATCCAGCAGTGCCCCACAGATTGTGGATGAGGAGGCTCTAGCTGTTACAGAGAAGAGCAAGGGGAAGGCAAAGAGGAAGAAGGATGGTAAGAAGAACCTTGACGTATCAAAGGTCAAGTGTTTTATCTGCCACAAGCAGGGACACTTTGCCTCCCAGTTCCCAGACAGGAAGAAGAAGAGTAACACTCAAATGGCTGGATCTGCAGAGGTGGATGAGTTCAGCAAGAACTTCGATGAGGAGTTTTGCACGATAGCTTGCATGGTAAGCACCACAGGGAGCAGTATATGGTACATTGACAATGGAGCATCTAGTCACATGAATAGACATAAGAGATTCTTCAGAGACTTGTAGGAGGGTGGAACAGGGATCCACGTTGAGCTGGGTAATGATGCGCGATATCAAGTGCAAGGAGTTGGCACTGTTTCATTTGAGTGGGAGTCTAGAAAACCCTTTAGTTTTGCTGATATGTTATATGTTCCAGGACTGACCAAGAACCTTATATCAGTCTCCACTCTAGAGGACAAGGGATATCAGGTGAAGTTCCATGACCATAGAGTGTATATCAAGCCCAAGGGGTCAGATAGGAGCTTGGATCGGGTGATTGGCAGAAGGAGCAGGAAAGTGTATAGATTACACTTTGAGCCTGGAAAGGCTCTAGTCAGCAGTAGCAACAGTCAGGGTGAGTTGTGGCATAGGAGGATGGCACACTTACACCATGGAGCACTGAAGCATTTAAGACATGCAGTCATCAGAGTTCCTCAGGTACAGAAGGAAAAGCATAACCACTGCAAGGGTTATTCTTTGGGGAAGAACATTAGGAATCCTTTCCCACATAGTGAGCACAAGTGTAAGAAGGCCTTGGACTTGGTGAGTGTCCATTCGTTCAATGGTTACAGTTATTGCGTAACCTTCATTGATGACTATTCTTGGAAAACCAGGATCTATTTCCTGAAGGCCAAGTCAGAGGTCTTTGAGAGGTTCCGAGAGTTCAAGACTCTTTTGGAGAACCAAATAGGAAAGAAGATTCGAGTGTTGAGGACAGACAATGGGGGTGAGTACACTTCCAATGAGTTCATGGAGTATTGTTCGACTGAGGGGATAAAAAAGGAGCACACTGTACCCAATACCCTACAGCAAAATGGAGTTGCAGAGCGGAAGAATAGCACTATAGTTGGAGCAGCCAAGGCCATGCTATTTGATCAGGGATTACCACTATTCCTCTGGGCTAAGGCATACAAGACTACAATATACATTCAGAACAGGTGTCCCCACACAGCCTTGGGGAGGAAGACACCGAAGGCGGTCTTCACAGGAACTAGGCCAAATGTGAGTCACATTCGCATATTTAGCAGTGTTTGCTATTGTCATGTTCATGCTAACAATAGGAAGAAACTGGACCCTTCTGGAGAGAAGGGGTTACTTGTTGGCTACAACGAGATTTTGAAGACATATAGAGTTTACATTCCTGCTCGTAGGAGGATCATTGTGAGCAGGGATGTCCAGTTTGATGAGGACAAGGCCTTGCAGAGATATCTGGACTTACCAGCAGAGCATCAGCTAGCACATGAGTTAGGAGTCAAGCTGGAGGACCCAGATGTACAGGTACAGGTACAGACATAGAGCATAGGTTCGAGTGGTCAGAGGGAGTCAGGTGGACAGGATCCTTCAGTCATTGACTTGAAGGATGACCTACAACAGGGGACGAATATCTAGCAGCCGCAGTAGGTTGACACTAGGCCAAGGCCTAAGTAGTCTAGATCCACAGTGCAAGATTCCAGGCAAGTAGATCCTCCATAGACATCTTTTAGACGAAGTGTACCACCAAAGAGGCTTAGTTATATGGCATTGATGACAGAGTTGATTAACTTTGAACCTTCCATCTTCGGGGAGGCTGCACAACATGATGTGTGGTAGGAAGCTATGGTTGAGGAGTATGACTCCATTATGAAAAACCAGGTATGGGAGGTTGTGTCGAGGCCACAAGGGAAAAAGGTGGTGGGATCTAGATGGATCTACAAGGTGAAGCATGCAGCAGACGGAAGCGTGGAGAAGTACAAGGTAGGCTTTGTGGCTAAGGGGTTTTCACAGAAGGAGGGCATTGACTATAAGGAGGCCTTCTCCCCTGCTGCCAAGTATTCTTCTATTCGGACCATTATCTCACTAGTAGCTGAGATGGGTTGTCGTGTCCATCAGATGGACGTCAAGAATTCCTTCCTCAACGAAGTGATAGAGGAGGAGGTGTATATTGAGCAGCCAGAGGGGTTTGATGTGGAGAATAGGAAGATGCATGTATGCAGACTGCATCGAGCTCTTTATGGGCTCAAGCAGGCACCTCGAGCATGGTACTCAAGGATTGACAGCTATCTACAGGAGATGGGATTTCAGCGGAGTGAGGCTGACCACAACCTATACTTCTTGACAGGTGAGGTCCATCTCATACTGGTCTTATATGTGGATAATCTCTTTTTGACAGGATATGAGAGGCTGATTGGAGACTGTAAGCTCAACCTTGCAGTAGAGTTTGAGATGAAAGACCTTGGGCTGATACATTACTTTTTGGGCTTGGAGGTTTGGCAGAGAGATGGGTGCTTCTTCATCGGACAGGGGAAGTATGCAGTAGAGATCCTGAAGAGATTCAGGATGGAGGACTACAAGCCTATGGCCATACCTCTAGTTTCCAACTGGAGGAAAATTAATGCATCAGGATTAGATGGATTTGATCCTACCTTGTATTGTCAGCTTATCGGATCACTTATGTATCTGATCAACACTCGACCAGACATCAGCTTTGCAGTCAACTCTTTGAGTCAGTTGATGGTGGACCCTCATAGAGTGCATTGGATGGATGCAAAGCACATACTTCGCTACAACAGATGTACAATGGAGTATGGATTGGTTTATGAGTGCAGGGGGAGTGTACAGTTAGCAGGTTTCACAAATGTTGACTGGGTAGGATGTGTAGAGGACCGGAAGAGTACTTCATGTTGTTGTTTCAGCATTGGATCAAGGGTTGTCTCTTGGTTCAGCAGGAAGCAGAAGTTAGTTGCATTGAGCTCGACAGAGGCTGAGTACATGGTAGCCAGCATGGCTGCTTGTGAGGTTATGTGGCTGAGGAAGTTACTTGCAGGGTTGTTTGAGTGTGAGCTAGAGGCTACAGTGGTTCACTGTGATAATCAGAGTGGCATAAGGCTATGTGAGAATCCAGTGTTCCATGACCAGAGCAAACACATAGACATCAGATACCACTTCTTGAGAGATTGTGTTCAGAGGGGAACCATTCGGTTGGAGTACATACAGGCAGATGAGTAGGTGGGGGACATTTTCACCAAGGCACTTTGCAGACATAGTTTTGTGAAGTTCAAGGATAAGTTGGGGTTGCTACCAAATCCCTTCCTCGTTGAGAGGGAGTGTTAAACTAGTAGCAACAAGGAAGGTCTTCTTGCATGCAGAAGACTTAAATTAGGAAACCAGTTGTATTTAATTTACTTTTCCTAAGTTTACTTTGGAAAATAAATTAAAGTGATCTAAATTAACTTTAGTGAACCACTAGTTAAAGTGAAAGTGAAATTAGGGTTTTTGCTTTACTACCAGTTAAAGTGAAAGTGAAATTAGGATTTTTGCTTTACCTAAAGTTATAAAAGAGAGATCAATTGGTGGAGAGAACACACACTTGTATTCTGACAGAGACAGGATATAGACAAGGAGAGAAAGTCAGACAGAGGATTTAGCTGAGAAGATGGAGGAACGAGCATCAAGATGATCGAGCTTCATACAATTGGGTCGTACACTAACACAGGAGGGTGTTGAGGTTTAGCTGGGATTTTCCCAGTGATTCTGCTGGGTACTGCATTCACCAGGTTTGGGTGAATTCCATATTTTCTCATAATAAAATCTATATCTGACTGCTGCACTGGTTTTTCCATCTTGGGTTTTTCCGGGGGTTTCCATACCCAAAATAATAGTGTCAATATAGTGATGTGATGTTGTGATTTATTTCTCAGTTTTATATTCCGCTGCATACTGTAAAAGATATTCATGTGTGGTTATCAGTTGATATTTTGCATGCACTGTTTAGCCCTAGTTGAATATTAAAGGAAAATTTACATCTACAAATCTGAAATACTCTTAATTTTAACATAAGACTGATGACATTGAGGGGATTGAAATGTATGAACAAGGTCTGAACATAGATATTGTTTTCATGGCCTTTTTTGGATTTTGGATTATTAATGACTAACTGATAGAACCAACAATTCATTTTAAGACTGTATTTGTTACCAATCACTACTAATGACTCATTGAAGTTTTATTTCTCCCTGCATTGATGCAATACTAGCTTGCATTCTGGAGGAGAAAAGTTTATCTAGTGGGCATTCTACTCAACTCTGAAAATGAATAAGGAATCACATAAGATGACATTCGAAAAGGATTAAAATGTTCTTGCAACTCAAAGAAATAAATAATAGTGAAAACATATTCAAAGAAAGGGTCAATGGGGTGGAGATTCAAACACAAAAGGGAAGAAGAAAATTGCAAGCTAAGATACAACAAGAGTGGATAAAAACAAATCCAAAAAGGATGAGAATAAAAGCATAACTAAAAGACGAACAAGAAAGCTTAGGCATATCCCTCTTGGGATCTAATATAACATTTGGATTCTAAGTACAATTGTTGGGCAATGTAATCACCTAGTTCTTTTAGTGAAAATTTGGCAAAATGGATTTCTAATGTTAACCATGTTACCGAAGGAGTTAGCCTTTTTTTAATTTTTTTTTTAACATATGTGTACCTCTCTGACTCTAGGTGAATAATGACACTAATCCTCGAGATATGTATGAACATGAATGGTCCTACATGAGAGGTGTGATATAATGGAGAGGATGATGAACTTGAAGGACAATCAAAATGATTTGAAGAAACAACGAGAAAAAATGAGCCACACATTTTACTAACTAGTGAACTAAAATCTATGAGATAACATTTTGAGTGTCCCAACAAAAATCCCATTTAGAGAAAGAGAACAAGTATAGGAACAAAAATAGTAGAATGTAGGTTGAAAGCCTTAAGAAGGCCATCGAGAAGCCAAAAAGGAGGGATAATAGACTAAAGAAGTTAGAAAATGTCAAATGTAAAACCAAGATCACTAGAAGAAACACAAAGCACAGAAACAAATTAGGTGTGGAGCTCATTTAACCATGGTGATGATCTATCACCTCCCAGCCATAGACAATACAACACTAATTTGTCTCCCCCAAGCTCAGACCTTTCAATAGAGAATGATGTACATCCAAATGGTAGTAGCACAACCCCAAGAAAATAAGAGAGAACCTCTCACAATGGAGAAACCCTAGAAAAACAATCTCTTAGCTACAGTAGCGAACTTCTCCAGCTAAGGGTGAACTTGTCCTGCAGTGCTCAAGATGTTGTGTGTCAAAATGAGGATGGGCACCCTCTATTTATACTATTTTTCCATTGAAATTAAATCGGGGCAAACTTCCCACTATTTTGGGGCAGTTTGACCCACTAGGCCGACTTATCTTAGGGGAAGATAAAATAAGGTTTATTTAATTTTTTTTCTTGTGTAATTCTTCCCCAAGGTTTGCATTAATTCTTTCAAGGATTGACATGATTATTTACATAAATATAATCTCCTTTAGGAGGTACAAAACATTACAATAAGAATAAATTATGAAGTTTCACAAAATCCAACACTCCCTCTCAACAAGGAAGGTATAGGCTTCAGACATGGTATTCTAATTTCATTATTTCTTGGGCCGACCTATGAGGTGGTGCCTCACGCAGCTATTACTCCAACACTCCCTCTTAGCTAGGGAGGCATCATTAGTATTATCATACTGGAACACATCTAGATATCATATGTACATCACAGTTCTATATCATAAGGAAGGTCTTCCAGCACAATCTTAGTCCATCAAGAAGTGTCAACAAATAAATCTTTGTGCATCAGCTTAATCCAGTCCACTGGAGTACATGCACTAGCTCCACAACTCTGCATAGTCCATCGAAGAGACCATTATCTCGTTCCATTGGGAATCCATCATTAATACAATGTGCATCAGTTTAACTCAGTGCTTCGAGGAACATCCACCAACTCAACTAGTCCTTTGCTAAGTGCAAGAGTATCAGTATGGGTCAGCCTCTTCATTCCATCTCAAGATGTCTAAGAGATCTTCCCACTCTACTAAGTGTTCAAGAGTGTCCCTTGACCTCTCCATCCTATCACAATGTCTAAGATCTTCACTCTATCCTAGAGTGATCCAAATACTGCAGTGGCCTTTCCATCCAACATGAATGTTTAAGAGATTTCCCATGACCATATTTCAGCATCTCGATCATCTGGGTCTCATATTGAAGGTTGTCAACATGGTCTCATTCTGTCGAGAGGTGTCACCATGGATTTGATCCACTCAGTCCATCGATAGATCAATCAGCTTTGCAAGTCTACATGGTCCATCGAAGAGTAGTGCAATCAACATCTCATCTACTATTAGTCCGTCTCAATTGTGTTCTTCCTTGACTTAGGAAGACTTCCACAGGTTTCACACCATCATATGCAATAGGCCAAGATCCTCATCTTGAGAGCTAACTCCCTTTGTCTCCTCAGAATTCGATTGAGTAAATTTCATCTTCCAGAATCCACAACTCTAACTAAAACATAATTGCTTTGAACAATTGCAATAGAGAGACCAACATACATAGAAGCCTTCCACTTCCAATCGCCAAATCCCTACATGAGATCATCTAAGCTTATGGATCGTATGTTCTCGGTTCTCATCTGCCTGTTGTCATGACTTCCACTTAACTATTTCGACCGGAAGTCATCCTTCTTTCTAAGAGTCATGCTTCTAGAGACTTTCTACTTCTAATCCAAACGGGATCACTTGTTCTTTTGACCAAGTTTCATCACTCATCCTTGTAGGCCACATCGCATGGTCCTTTCCTACAAGTCAAATCTCATTTAGTTGGTTAGCAACAATGCATAATCAAATCAATGTAATAACAATAGCTCATACAAGAGGCATCTTAGCCATTGCTACAACACAACACACACATGATTACTATTTGGATGTTTGTTATCTCCATTATAAAATACAATCAAGAGTGTGCACTACTCTAAGTATATTAGAGGGAGATGTCATTCAAGAGGAATTCATGAATTGTTGTGCAGCATTATGGGCTAAATCATGCTCATAACAAGTACTACATAAGATTATGATTTATCAATGAGAAAACTATACCACATGCTCCTAATCCTAGGAATATAGATCTGCATAAAATGTATCCAAAAACAACCAGATCTAATCTATTAGAACAATAAAATCAAAACATTTATCTTTTATTGTTTTGTGGGTGGGCTCCCACTGCCTTCTTGTAGGAATCATGAGTCCTTTGGTCTTCATTTTCTTGCTAGAAGAACATCATATTCTGGATCTTCGTATCATCACCTCAATATGGAGAGCACTAGAAGAAGAACTACAAACAATCATCATTCCTTGACTTCTTCTGAAAAGTGTCTTCATCAACATCAGCAGTCGAGGCTTCCTGCTTCCTTTTGCATGAACTTCTACAATTTATGGCATATTTTCCATATGTCTTGCACTTGAAGCATTGTATATGCGAGAGATCCTTCTTCTTCTTCTCCTGATCTAGAGAAGGACTTGATTTCCTTTCTTGGTGGTTGTGATTGTGAAACTTTCTTCCCTTTTCTCTGCCTTTCTTGGCATGGGCCATGAATGCTTGATTCTCCTTAGGTTGAGTGCCATGAAGTCTTTGTCTTGCTGCAATCTTCGTTTCTTCCTGGGTACAATCTGCCCATAACCTATCAAATTTGGGAAACTTGGTTCGACCACTTATGGTTTGAATGAATGACTACCACGATGTTGGAAGACCATTTAAAGTAGTCATGACAAGCTCCTTATCATCAATGGATTCTCCACTGGACCTTAGCTTGTCCCTTAGTTCAGTGATCCTCATGAAGTATGAGGCAATTGGTTCAGACTTGGACATCTTCATATTTGATAGTTGGTTCCTCAATGTGAGAGTCACATTGATGTTGTTGTGCTCAAATAACCTCTTTAGGGTTTTGAGCGTCTTCCTAGCTATTTTCTTTTGCGATATTGAGGAAGCAAATGATCCCTGACTAAGTCCACCAAGATTCTTCTTATGCTGGTATCATTCTTCCTCCAATAAGACTTGTCTTCTTCAACTTCTTGTTCTAGAACATTCTCATTAACAAACTTCAAAAGATCATTTTCTTCCAAGATGAGAAGAACTCCGAACTTCCAAGAGATGAAGTTGGTAGCCCCATCAAGACGATCTTCAACCTGCATTCCAATCATCTTGCCTGCAGATATGAACCAGAAACCCTAGCAAGAGCTAGGTCAAAAATGAAGTTTAAAATTTTGTGAAACTAACCTCACAAATAGATACGTCCTATCAAGGCGAGTTGAGAGAGGGTGAGGTTGAGCCAAATCTGTGGACTAATTAGCACAAAAATTGAAACCCTAATTTTTGTTGTAACAATAGCAACGAAATTTAGGTCAAAAACTGAAACTTCTCGAAATTGGATTCTTCCTTCACGAGAGGATGAGCCTTCCCTAGAGCGAATTTTCCAAATCTCTTTTTCTCTTGAAATGTTGAGGGAAGGCCTCAGAATATCAAGCCCTAGCTTCTGGCAATGGCTTCTTTTAGAACTGGTCTAATTCCATGTTAGAAATTGTCAGCTGTAAAACCAAGATCACTAGAAGAAACACAAAGCACAAAAACAAATTGGGTGTGGAGCTCGTTTAACCACGACGATGATCTATCACCTCCCAACCATAGACAATACAACACTATTGTCTCCCCCGAGATCCGACCTTTCAATAGAGAACGATGTACATCCAGATGGTAGTAGCACAACCCCAAGAAAATAAGAGAGAACCTCTCACAATAGAGAAACCTCAAAAAAACAGTCTCATATCTGCAATAGCAAACTTCTCTAGTTGAGGGTGAACTTATCCTAGAGTGCTCAAGTTGTTGTGTATCAAAATGAGGAGGGGCACGCCCTCTATTTATAATGTTTTTTCACTGAAATTAAACCGGGGCCGACTTAACAGTTTTACCCACTGTTTGGGGCAAAATGCCCACTGTTTTGGGGTAGTTTACTAAGTTGACTTGTCTTGGGGGAAGATAAAATACAATGTTCCCCCAAGTTTCTGGGACACGGGTGCGGGGAAACGTAAATTGGGGACGTGTGGAAACCACCCTCCAAATTTTAGCGAAATTCAGGGGGGCGGGGGGACATCTAGGTCTTAATAAAAATAATATTATAAATTATTAAATCCCACAATAACAATTCAATGATTCATCCCATGTAAACTACTAAAAGTAAATAAGAAATAGTAAATACTAAGTTTATCATTGTGCAATGTAAATCAGAATATAGCAAATTAATAATACAAACACGTTATACAATTCATCATTATAATTTTCAAATTTGTCATTTGAATCTTGATATTCATATTTCTAATTTCAGTCATTGTAATTGAAAACTTGGATCAACGATATTGCATACTAAAATAGTGAAATAGTAAATTATGAAAGACTAAGACTGAAATAGAGAGTAAACAACAATTAAAATTAAAATTTTGTTTTTTAAACTGAAATTGCGAAAATCGTGGGGTGCGTCTAGGAGCCCCCCAGTTTGTAGAGGGGGCATGTGGGAGCCCCCCTTCACCGGAGCGCGCTATAGAATAGGGGGATGTGTCCCCTTGTGAGTTTTCGAGAGTTTCTTGATTTTGGGGACGCTGGGAAACGTTTCCCAAGGAGCCCCCGAGGTGCAGGGAGCGAGGGGGGCGCATCCCCGACCCTGCGGGGCGAGTCCCCGTGTAACATTGATAAAATAAGATTTATTTAATTATTTTTTTGTGTAATTCTTCCCCAAGGTTTACATTAATTCTTTCAAGGGTTTACATTATTGATTACATCAATATAATCTCCCGTAGGAGGTACAAAACATTACAATAAGAATAACTTCCGAAGTTGGACAAATCCAACACTCCCTCTCCATAAGGAAGGTATTCTTCGGACATGGTATTCTAATTTTATTCTTTCTTGGGCCGACCTATGAGGTGGTGCCTCACGCAACTACTACTCCAACAAAAGGTAGGTTGAGAAGCCAAAAAGGGCATCGAGAAACCAAAAAGGGGGGTTGTTGAGAGGCCAAAAAGTGGATTCATAGGTTGAAAGGAAGACCAAAACACCAAAAGGGACATGAGAGGCCAAAAAGTGTATCAATAAATTGAAATGGAGCTCAAATGGTTCGAGTGAACAAGGAGAAGCACTAAGAATCCATGTTTTTTAAGGCAAACATTTGAGAAAAAAACCAATGAATTACAAATACACTACAAATCATAGTGGAGATTTTGGAGAATGACTCTTGGTGAGGCCGCCTACACGGCAAAGAGACAAAACACAATGGAGAAAAGCTACAAGTGAAAAATATAAATAATTAAATTGTGAAATGAGCAAGGGAGAGAAATTTCTACAAATTGGATAAGCCTCCAACTAGTAGGCACACATAAATAAGTAAAACAAAGGGGTAGGGACCTTATATGTACCAATGTATTGTGATGGAGGGCCATAAAGGAAGGACAACTATGAGTACTCTTAAACCCCGTAAATTGCATGGAACAGTCCACAAATTCATAAAATTCAAAGGAAACAGAGAGAAGGAATGCCCAAAAAGGCAAAAGTCAAGGTCGAGGGGAAAAGGATGAAAGTTATACCTAAAACAAAAGAAGCACATGGGCCCTATCAAGAAGAGAGACCACTAAGAATGACTAAGGAAAAAAACAAGGCAAATGATTCTCCAATGGATTAATTTGATTAAATAGGTATGCTTTGAGCATTAAATCAAGCAATAAAAAGCAATGCACCAGTTTATCCTGGTTTTTCCATTAGTTCCTACTACCTAGTGATAGTCATATTAGCATAAATAATGGTTAATGTGAGAACTGTACACACTTCTAAAGGTGTGAATTGTGCACATTTCCATTCCTTGTTCTCTCATTTTTAAAAATATTCCATGAAGAAGCAAGATTGCCTCATAAAGAATTCTATGACAAGCATAAATGATTGGAAGAAAAACAAAAGGAAAAGAAGTCACAATTTGCACATTAGCCAATTACAAAAGAAAATAACATGGATATGAACTAAAATGGAACTAAGTGTAAAGGAAGGCCATGAACAACT
Organism: Pseudotsuga menziesii; assembly: GCA_001517045.1. Classification (NCBI taxonomy): domain Eukaryota; kingdom Viridiplantae; phylum Streptophyta; class Pinopsida; order Pinales; family Pinaceae; genus Pseudotsuga; species Pseudotsuga menziesii. The sequence continues at coordinate 160,025 of LPNX011011214.1, forward strand.
TACTCTTGCATCTTCTACCACTGCTCCTATCCTAATCAAACTAGAGTGTCTTGATAATGCTTTAAGGGCCTTCACTCCTAATGAATATTTCAACTTTTTCTAGACTTATAAATGATCATCTTATTCCCCCTCGGTTTTAAAAAACAACTTATTCCCCCTCGGTTTTAAAAAACAAATTTCATCTTCCATATGAACACTCTAATAGTAAGCTTAATGAAATTGGAAGGGCTAAAATGTATGAACAAGGAGTGAACACAAACAATGCCTTCATGGCTTTTTTCTAGATCTGAATTGCTAATGGATTGATGAAATTGGAAGGGCTAAAATGTATGAACAAGGAGTGAACACAAACAATGCCTTCATGGCTTTTTTCTAGATCTGAATTGCTAATGGATTGCTAATGGATAATTGATGCAAACCCTAGTTATCTTTTACAGCTTTAACAACATGAGTCTTCCATATGAACACTTCGATAGTAAGCTTAATGAAATTGGAAGGGCTAAAATGTATGAACAAGGAGTGAACACAAACAATGCCTTCATGGCTTTTTTCTAAATCTGGATTGCTAATGGATAATTGATGCAAACCCTAGTTATCTATTACAGCTTTTACAGCTTTAACAACATGAGTATAGTGGTTGAAATTTTATTTGTTCTTCCACTAGCCATATCTACAGTAGAAAAATTCATATAGCAGACCATGAGACTAAATTCAATCCATAGATCAGAGAATCCTGTGAAATGACATAGCACTCTTTTATCTTTCACTCGCCATTCCTGGTCTAAGATCATCTCCGTCGACAAACCCTACTCCTCAAGCTACCCTTTACTGTGATCAACAGCAAGAATGTACTTGTCGCCATGACTCTTATTTCACAGGTCTGAGGAAAGTTTTCCCCGACTCTTATAAGTTTTTTTTTAATTTCCTGCATCTGGTTTCTCGGGCACTTTTAATTTCCTGCATCTGGATCCTTCCGTCGCTTCAGTTGAAGAAGGGTATGTATAGAGATGTACAAAACCTACAATAGCCACCGAACGGAGCTGCTGGAGGCACCAGAAGCCGAAGCCAACAGCGAGAGTTCCGAGAAATATTTGCTCATCCGAGAATTGTCTTCTACTTTCACATTTAAAAAAGCGGATGAAAAGCAGAGGAGAAGGTGATGAATGGGCAAAAAGTGAGGAATAAAAAATACAATTAATAATTTATTAATTAAGTTGAACAAAAATTAAAATAATATTAATATGTTTGAATATTAGGATAAATATATATTAGACATATTGTTAATGTTTTTTTTAAGTTAATCTAATAGTTGTATTATGATTGGAGTTAATATAATGGCCATTATAGTTAAAGTAAAAAATAATTGAATAGTTTAATTATGATTGAAGTTGTAGTTTAATTTTTCCAACTAGCATGATTGGAGTTAATTTAATAGTTGTATCATGATATGAGTTAATCTAATAGTTGTACCTAAAAGTTAAAATAATGGCGATTGTAGTTCAATAAAAGATAATCGAATAAACCCGGAAGCGGGTGCCATTAGGGACACATGACCATCGATGGGCGCCACAGTCGTTGATGAAGGACACTCGGAGGTGTTAGGAGATGAAGCAATAGTTGGCATCATGTGAGGAGAATTAGTTCTTAAGTGTGTGGATCAGGAAGCAAAAGGTTAAGAGGGGTGGCGGAAAGTCGAACGTATTAAATAGAAGTGACGGTGAGAATGCTTGGGAGTTACATGAGGCCATGGTGACAGAGGAGAGGTACAGTGTGAGCTTGGAAACCATCAAGTGAAAGTTAATCCTCTTTAATGCTTAGGTGTGGTCGAGTTTGTATATAATCATGGCAATTATGTTTTGTTCCATTGTGATTTATGTTGAGTTGTTGTGGGTGAGAAGAAGGCTTGAGGCTTTGTTGCGTAGCAAGTTGGTGATGGCTCCATGCATTTTTCTTATGATCACGGATGCCAGAATCCTAGTTATAGAGTCATAAAGCATCTGAATTCAGTGTTTTTGCACCTTGGGATCAGCCTGCGGAAGGCGGGAGGCGGAAGAGAGAAGTTAAAACAAAGCAAAATGTTGGTTTTCCACACCCTGGGATCCGCCTGTGGAAGGCGAAAGGCGGGAGGCAGAAGAGAGAAGTTGAAACAAGGCAGAATGTTGTTTTTTCGCACCCGGAATCTGCCTGCGAAAGTCAGAAGTGGAAAAGAGCTGAAAATTCCAAGGCAAAAGCGTGTTTTCCGCACCTCGGGATCTGCTAGCGGAGGGCGGAGACGGAAAATGGGAAAAAGGTTAAGGCAAAACATTGTCTTTTCGATTTCTGAGATCCACTCGCGGAATGTGGTTGAATAATTCCGTCAAAAGTTATGTTTCTGATTCCCGAGGTCCACAACAGAAGGCCAAAAGTCGGAAGGCAGAAAGTGGACAAGTCAACGTATCGATTTGTTGGATTTTTCATTCCCCAGTTCTGCATTGGATGGCATAAATATGGATAATGGTTTATGTTGTTTGTTAGTTTTCTGGTTCTCAAGTTTCGCAGCGAAAGGCCGAAAGTGGTTGAATGACTGTCATACATTACGTTTTCAATTCCCAGATTATGCAATAGAAGACAGAAAGTGGAGTGCAGAAAGGACAGGTTCAATGCGGAAATGGCCTTTCCGGTTACAGAGTGGATCTGTCAAGGGCAGGATGACTGTTATAGTGGTTTTTAAGCCTGAGAATGAATGTTAAAATATGTTACAAGACCCATGATTGTGATAAAGAGAAATAAATAATGACTTTTAAATCATTCCGCATTTCATTAAGGAGTATGGGCATTGGGTTCATGGACATCGTGGTATATCATGTAGTAGGTACGCTACATTGTGGTATCAAAACGCATTTGAGGTCACGTTTCTCCTCCAAAGTGAAAGGGGACGTGACAAAACTCAATGATGACATCCTTTGTTATTGTAGTGGGGATGGGAAAAAGGGGGAGATGGAAATGAACTTGTGCTAAAATGTTAGTTATTTTCTTGGGTTTGGAGGGTTTTAGGTCTACCATCGGTTTTCTCATACCAGTTTTTGTATTAATATGTACAACAATTTTTTATTTATAATATAAAGTTCCACCTCTTACTCACAAAAAAGTAAAAATTAATTGAATTGTTTTATCATGATTGGAGTTGAAGTTTAATTACCACATTTTGTAACATAACAGTGATTGGAGTTGAAGTTTAATTACCATGTTTTGTAACATAATGGTGATTGGAGTTGAATTTTAATTACCATGTTTTGTAACATAACGGTGATTGGAGTTGAAGTTTAATTTTTCCAAGTACCACAAAGTGCACTTATCACATGTTAACTAGGTTATTTTTTATATTTTATGAAATTGTTTATTTCAAATTTTGAACGATGCCAATAGAATCAATCTGAACAATACACTTGTACCATCCTCCTTAAATCTAGGAAAGCATATATGGTATTCCACCCCAAAATTCCAAGATATAAATGTCTATCGGCGTAATAATAATCTTAAATTTATATTTTGTTAAGTTTAAAAAATAAAATATTTTGACTAAGTAAAATTTGAAAAAAAATGATAAAGACGGAAAACGAAGATTCATCAAAATCTATTGCATAATGATCACAATATAAATAAAGTTAGGAAAAAAAACATTTGAATTATATGAATATGACTTTATTATTAATGGATCTCTATTGAAAAAAGTGTATCCAATGATGATAATTTTCTTTTTTAGGTCGTCAAATCTCGCTAGCTCATTCGTTTAAGGTTTGGGTATCGTAAAAAAGGTGACTCTGGTTCAATCCCGTTAGGGGTGAGTTAGTTGGGAGGAGACACACAAAAATTCCAGCCATCATAAGGGTTGGTGTGGCCCAGGTCGAGTGTGATCCACAAGTGACTTTGACGACTTAGATGCCCATGGGTTGCAATGATCTTAGCCAATGGTGGAAATGCACTAGCCCCGAGTGACGGGCATTTCTTGCAAAGAAAAAAAATATTTTTTAGGTCATAAATTAACTAGACACTCATTTGGTTAATGAGACCTCCTTGTTTATGGAACAAGACTGCAACAATTTGACTGATAAATTCCAATACCTCACCTCTTTTAGATTTGAAACCTATGACCTGAAGGATGGAAATTTTATATTTGGTTAAGTTTAAAAAAATAAAATAAAAAAATTGACTAAGCAAATTTTGAAAAAGAAAATGATAGAGATGACGAACCAAGATTTATCAAAACATATTACAAAATGATCATAATATAAATAAAGTTAGGAAAAAAACATTTGAATTATATGAATATGACTTTATTATTAATGGATGTCTAAAGAAAAATTTGTATCCAATGTTGATCACAGGAGGACCAACAAAATCGGATCGTGGGAGAAGAGAGCAGCTCGTGATCATCCCTGTCTGACTAGTGCATGCCCTTCTAGCTGGTGCAAATCGTCTCGATCTCTGCAGGATGATCTCATGCACCATTTGCATGTTGCTATCCATGCATGCAAACTCTTATTGCATTGAGCTTGGCTCTGTCTATCAGGGGACCTCGATCTTTGGAAGGTTGAGCTCTGTCTCGAGTGGTCTGCATGCTTCCCTTGCAGGTGAATCTTGGAGCGAGTTTCAAGGAATTATCTGGGATCTGATCTGGCTTCTCTTGCTGAGCAGGATTTAGGTCATGATTTGGATCTGTATATTGGATCAGTGTTCTCTTAAAGGTGGTGTGCAGTGTGATCCTTTATCAGTGGTGATGGGTGGAGAACCTCCTTTGGGTTCTCACTTAGATGCATTTGAAATGCTAATCTCATCTCATAGCAAGAGATATACTAAAGGAGCTCCTCCAAAAATTGTAAAAAAAAATGAAGATGTGCCGAAAGTTGCCCTTCCCTCGGAGGACACTATACGGGTTTCCCTCTTGTTGGCAGATCGAGCCTTGATCGGGCAATTTACAGGGCTCTGGCCCTCGCCAAAAAACACTAAGAGTTGGGTACAAACGAACTAGAGACCCCTAATCTCAAAAAATGTAGCTTCCTACTCAGTTGGCTGAGGATATTTCATGTTTGATTTTGAATCCAAGGAAGACAAAGATCTCATATTCAGAAATGGTCCCTACTTCATGGGGCCGCAAGGCCTCTACCTAAACAGATGGACCCCAGATTTTGTTCCCGAGGTTGACACCCCCAAAGTTACTCCTATTTGGGTTAGGCTTCCAAACCTACCTATGCACTGTTGGAACCCAAAATCTCTTCAAGAAATCAGGAACGACCTGGGGAAATACATTGACATGGCAAGCCCCAAAGACCAATATGATTGCGCCCGCATTTGCGTGGAGGTCGATCTTAAATTTGGGTTACCGAAAGCCTGAAAACTTACTGTGAAGAATTGGTATCACTTCCAAAAACTTGATTATGAGTAGATACCTTTCAAATGCAGAGGATGTCATGAATACGGGCATTTCATCCAAAATTGTCCCCAAAAGCCAGAGATTCAACAAGACAAGGAGGAAGGATGGAAACCAGTGAAAAAGAACAAGACCAAAACCAATAGTGGAGTAATGCATAGGAAAGGTGGGGGGAATAAAGAACCAATAATAATCCCCGTGAAAAGAAGTCAAGAAACGAACAAAACCAATGAATCAAGAGAAGAAATCAATGCCTCAAAAAAGAAATCCAACAATGAAGAGACCAAGGATCCAGAAGCAGGCATATCGGAACAATCTAAGAAAGAATTCACCATCATGATCCTCTCAATTGTAGGAGCAGAGGTGATAAAAGAAGGAGAAAATCAGGAGAAGTTAGAGGAAGAATCTAACTCGAAAGATGAAGAAGAGGAAAAAGGGGAGATTGAGATGACTACTCCAAGAAAGTAAAAAACTAAAGGAAGGAGATCGAAAAAAGAAGTGACGGAGCAAGCCACCTATAAGGACAAATTGCAAGGCTCCCAGTTAACTTTGGAAAAGCTGCTAAAAAATGCTAGAAACACTCATTAGCAAGGGGCATCCTAGAGAGGGATGCCCTCAACTACCAAAAGTAAATAATGAAGGTTCTCTCCTGGAACTGCAGGGGCCTTGGCAGCAAAATAAAGGAAGAAGCTATGAAATATCTAATATCTTTATCTCAGCCATACATCTTACTGATCCAGGAGACCAAGATGGAGAAAGATGCATTTCTCCAAGTTAGTGCAAAATTCTGGAAGAAAGGAGGAATTGCCACAATCAACTCAAGGGAAGCCTCTTGAGGCATTTAAACCCTCTAGGATGAGCAGAAATTTGAAATTGCTGACATCAAATATAGCTCACACTGGATCCTCACAGTACTTCTGCAAAAAGAAAACAAAACCCTGGTAAGAAATTTTAATATTTATGCTCCCAATTCTTACGCTGAAAAAAAATGTTGGATTCTCCTCCGAGATGAAGGAGTAAACTGCAGGGTAATGTCATACTTGTTGGAGATCTTAACATTACTCTAAAACAAGATGAACAATGAGGGGGGTCTCTGGTCAGAGATCCCATTAGAGAACTTGTTGATGAGATCATCTTGGACTCAGATCTCTCATATGTTATCCCGTCCAAAGGAAAGTTTACATGGAGCAATAAGAGGCTTGGCCTTGGGTATATAGCAGCCAGATTGGATCGGTTCCTAGTACGAGACTCCTTCCTACTACTGGGTCTGAACTCTTCATCCAAAATCCTGCCTTTTAGGGGCTCTGATATAAACCAATTTTGCTTGAGATGAGGAATGACAAAAATCTTGGGTTGATTCCTTTTAGATTCAGTCCTCTATGGGTCGATCATAAGGGTTTCCTGGGGATTGTGACTAATGTATGGTCATCCTCGATCTCTGGCTCACCCTTCTTCGTTTGGGAAGAGAAAATAAGAAGAAGAAAAAGGCTCTAAAGGCCTGGGCAAAATCGATAGACTCTCCAAATCAAAATAGAGTTCAAGCAATGCTAGCGTTGGACATCCACCAGTCTGAAATGGAAACAAAAATCATTGATAAAGAAGATATTAAAAAAGAAATAAAATTTCAAAGTGAGCTTCACGTGGCCTACAGGCAAGAAGCTGAATGGTGGAGACAGAAAGCAAGATGTCGTTGGCTCAAGGATGGAGATCGAAATACAAGTTATTTTCATAAACAGGCTAAAGCTAGAAAGAATTTCAAAAATGTACAAGAGATCCATGCTCACGACTCTGTTATCCATGATTTTGAAGCCATCAAAGTGGAAGCCTCCAGGTATTTTAGTGAGTTGTACATAAACCATCCTACCATTGCTGCTATCGATCTCTTGGAGCTAATTCCAAAGTCTGTTAAGAGTAAAGATAATAGTAGAATGAACCAGCTAGTCACGATGGAGGAGATCAAGGAGGCCATTGATGATATGGAGGATGACAGGGCACTGACCCAGATGTGTTTAATGTTAAATTTATTGAAACATTTTGGGGAATCATTAAAAAGGATTTATTTAAAATGATAAGCAAATCACAGAGATGTGATAAAATCGGAGGTAGCACAAACTTAGCTTTCCTGGCTCTCATACCCAAAGAGAAGGATGCCACTTCCTTTGATAGATTCCGACCAATATCCTTATGTAACATAGGATATAAAATTATCACTAAAATTATGGCCAGAAGGTTAAAATCCATTCTACCTTATCTCATCCTGGAAAACCAAGGAGGATTCATAAAAGGCAGAAAAAATTGGGACAATATCATACTAGTCCAAGAGGCAATCCACTCAAGCTTGGTCAGAGATCCCATTAGAGAACTTGTTGGTGAAAAAGGAATGGTGGTGAAAATTGATTTAGCAAATGCTTTTGACAGAGTCTGCCACTCTTTTCTTTATCAAGTCATGTTGAGATTCGATTTTGACCCAAATTTCGTCAGATGGGTCAAGGCCTGCATTAGTAAACCTTGGATCACCCCACTTATCAATGGAAGAGTAGCCCCCTTTTTTCAAGCTTCGAGAGGTCTAGGGAAAGGGTTCCCACTCTCCCCACTGCTCTATGTAATCCAAGCCTCGGTGCTTAGCTTCCATTTGGAGCAAGCTAGGAGGGATCAAGATCTACTGGGCATAAGGATGGCTCGGGGTATGAAAGATATCAATCACGCGTAGTTTGCGGATGATACAATCTTTCTTGGAGGATCCAATCAGATTATAGAAAGAAGATGCAAGAACGATTTGGACCGCTATTGCCAAGCCTCAGGAAGCAAAATTGACCTCCAGAAGAGTCAGATCTATAACTGGAATATCAATCCAAGGGAGATGTTTGGAATTTCCCGAGTTCTGGACATTGAAGGAGTGACTAGTTGGGACTCCTTTAAATATCCAGCAGTTCCAATATTCAATTCCAAACCCAAAATCTCGGCCTAGAACCATCTTGTTGAAAAAATTAAAAACAAAATTCTTGGGTGGGGAGAAACCTAGCTAAATATGGCAGGGAAGTTGGTTTTGACAAAAGTTGTATTGAATAACTATCTCCTATATCAATGCTCTCTACTACTAGCCCCCTCCAAAACGATTGCAATGATTGAAGGCCTGTTGAGATCCTTCCTCTAGCAAGGAGGGAACAATGGCAGTGGGAAAAAGTTCGCTCTGATCATTTGGAATAATATCAAATTACCTAGGATGGAAGGAGGATTGCAAATGAGAGACTTGAAAACTCAAAATATGACTATGGGAGCTAAATTTCTCTGGAATATAGTCGACTCCAAGCCATCTTGGTGTAGTCAAGTTATTAAGAGAAAATACTTCTCAGGCCCAAGTCTTCGATGCCTTGATAATGAACAGGAAAACAACCATGTCTCCCCTATCTTTTCCGTCTATAGGAAGACGCTAGCTAAATTCAAGGAAGAGCTAAATTGGATCCTTGGTAATGGTAAGTTGATTAACATATGGCAAGATTCTATTCTTAGGAAATATCCTCCAGTTCTCCCAAGACTAAAACTCTGGTTGGACACACAGGGACTTAAATCGATTTGGGATATCTCTACATGGGAGATTGAACCACCAAATAGATGGGATGGCTGGAAAATTCCTGAATTCCCTACAGATCTCCAAGATGACAAAAATTAGTTGCTTTAGTATTTAACAGGATCAGCACCGATATCCAGAAGATGAAAGGACCGGTGTGGATGGGGAAGCACCTCTGGCAGGTATACCATGAACAAAGGTTATAAGCACTTTGCTATTGTCCCGAATGTGCCAAAAGACCCAGTGATCTGGAAAAATATCTGTGAGTGTAGAATGTTACCCAAATTGGATATGTTTTCCTGAACTTTGATGCACCGTAAAATCCTCACCGGTGACAACCTGGTGAAGAGAGAATTCGCGAGTCCTTTTAGATGCTCTCTTTGTTTAGTAGCCAATGAAAATATTCAACACATTTTTTTGTACTGCCCCTATGTCATCTCTATTTGGAATGAAATAATTAAGCCTCGGGAGATCGAGATACATATGTCGAGCAATATTTAGCTGCGTTTCCTCAATTGGGACAAAATGTATAAAGGAGAATAGGATTAGAAAAAAGGGCTCAGATTTTGCTGTATGAAGATCCCAAAGTCATCTGCTGGTGTATTTGGATTGAGCGTAATCAGAGAATATTTCAAGATACAACTCAACTAGCATGGAAAACAACAATCAAGGTAAACAGTCTAATGGGTGAGATTGTAAGTGCTCTGAAGATTCCTAATAACAAAGATAAATTGACAGATAAAGAAAGTAATTGGATTCAAATCTTCAACCTCTCTACTAAAATTTGCTTAGCCACAAAACAGTTGGAGAATTGGGAAATTAGGATTGGCAAATCCTAGTTTGAGAATTGGCTGAAAGAAAGGAAGATTTTCAAACTGTTTTTTGATGGAGCTTCCAAAGGAAATCTAGGAAGAGCGGGAGGTGGAGGGGTCGTTATTTTCCCAGAAGGAAAAATTGATTTAGAATACTATTGGAATATAGGGCAGGATTCCAATAATATGGCTTAAGCATATGGGCTTTGGCAAGGTCTCAAGCAGTTGAAGGACAAAGGAGTGGGTGAAGTCATGGTCCTTGGAGATTCCTAGATTATAATTCAAGCAATGAATGGGGAAATATATTTTAGGAATTTAAGATTAGTTAGACTGATTAATAGAATCAAATCCCTATCTAAGTATTTTAGGAAAATTGATTTTTTTCATATCCTTCGTGAGCTAAATGCTCCAGTGGATAATGCTGCTAATAAATCCATGACTATGGGTAGAAATGAATTGTATGTTAATCAGTTATTAAGTACCGATATACCTCCTTAGCACAATTTTGGGTTAACTTGAGTGACTCTCAATTTGGAGGTAGTAGTCTAAGTACTGGTTTTCCAAACTAGTCTGTAATTTTCAAGGGCTTCATTGTCGAGCTCTAATTTATAAACATACCCATTTTTGTCCAAAAAAAAAGAAAAATTTGTATCCAATGATAATAATTTGTTTTTAAGGTCACAACTTAGTTAGACAGTAATTTGGTTTATGATACCCTCTTGTTTTTGGAACATGAGTGCAACAATTTGATTGATAAGTTCCAATACCCAACCTCCTATGGATTTGAAACCTATGACCTCAAGGAGGAAGAAATTATATTTGGTTAAGTTAATATATATATANTAAATTTATGAAAAAAACATTTGAATAATATGAATATGGCTTTATCCTTCATGAATATCTAATAAAAAATGTGTATCCAATGATAATAATTTATTTTTAAGGTCACAACTTAGCTAGACACTAATTTGGTTTATGAGACCCATTTGTTTATGGAACAAGATAACAACAATTTGACTGATAAAGTCCAACACCCTACCTCTTATGGATTTGAAACCTATGACCTCAATGAGTAAACACGCGTTCTTAACACTTATGCCCACTTAGGTTGCAATAGACATGTAATGAGAAAATTTAAAAGTTATTTGATCAAGTAAATGTAAGAATGTTAATTGTCAGTTGGGTCTATCCTGAGTGGTTGTGGGATGCAATGTTGTCCTCCCTACCTAGGTTTTGTGTTAGTGGGATCTTAAACTCATAATGAATATATTGTTGCAATGGTTTTGAGTCCAATATCACATAAATAGACACAACATTATAAAAAATTATCGATGAAGTCGGTATTGGAAGTGGCAACCTATGCCAGTCAATAAAATGGTTGTTTCATATTCAAAGTTGTAAAGTAGGAAAAATTGGTAACCCATGCCAAAGATGTGTAATCCTCTAAGTAAAGATGGCGACAATGTTCAAGGATCATCAATTCGATGTAATACCCCATATTTCAAGCCCTGAACATATGTTATTGTGGCACAAGGTGTCGGGACTATGGATTTGGACATTATTATTATTATTTAATAAATAACTAGCTCAATATGGGCAACTAACGAGAATGGGGGGTCATGGATTCCACAAGTGAGGGGGTTAGGGACTAGGACTTGTTTCTCTCCATGACATTACTTGCTCGACCCTATTTTATATTATTTTGGTTTATGGAGGTACTATTACACCCTCTTTGATGTTTGATGGTACCCTCTTGTCTAGTGCGCTCTCCTTGGCTAATTAAAAGCCTCTTGTGGTGCTCCTCATGCTTCCATGTGCCCACATTGGTTATTTTTAGCCCGCACCCCTTGAAAAAGTGTAACCCCCTCTTATTTCACCTTTTTCTATTTTGGGAAATGGAATCTCTAATTGCAACCTCTCTCTCATGAATTGAGTAACCCCCAATTAATTTAAGTTACCTCTCTTGGAATTTGAGTCACTCTCTTGGGAATTTGAATGTCTTTAGAAGGATTCGAATTGGCTCTCTTTCACTCTTATTCTCTCTCTTTAAGCTCTCTAGTGTAGGGGAATGCTCTCTTGTTTGGGAAATACATGCTTTCAAGTAGGAGACGCATTGTATTACATGATGATTGAAGGCCTTATAATGGGTTTGAAGACTCTATAGTGAGGATTGAAGATTGATCTATGTTTACACAACATGAGTCCTTCTCCCATTGCTTGTCTTTGTCCACTCTAGCTTGTAAATCTTGGGTGAGGATGGTGACATTCTGAGGGCTTGTGCAACGAGTGGAGTCACAACTCACTAGGTAGTGTAGATAGAAGGGAAATTTGATATGGTGAAAGGTGTAGCTATGGTATTCTCATGGTATTGAGAAGGGGGAAACCATATGTTCTAGTTCATAAATTTCTAAGAATTTCTAGGTTGTGAGACATGTTCCATTGCATCTGAAATGTCGTTTCCAATGCGGAATACTTTTTATTTCATTGAAAATGGTTATGTTTAACTGAAATACAATTGTTTTTTTTGTGGCAGTGTTCTCAGTGTTGAGATGAGTGCACCATACATTTTGGTTTGAGAGCACCTCTCATGTGGATCTATGGCCTCATATTGGGGGTGAATGTCATGTTGAAACATGCATGAGCATCACAAGTCTATAGCTGGGTTGAATGTTGTCATGTTGAAGCTAGTTGTTTTTCATTAAGATGAGTATTTTGTTATGTTTATTTACTGCATTTTTTTTATATGTATGTGCTCATGGATTTGATTTTGTTGTCGTTTACATGGTTGTCGGTGGAATCCATGAGTTATGATCTATTTATCATTTATTTGGTTGTAGATGGAATCCTTCATAGCTAGTTTTGTTTATGTTAATATGGTTGTAGGTGGTAGTCAACAGATCAAATCTCTAACATTGTTAATATGGTTGATTGTGGCATCCCGTAGATCTGTTTATTTACATTGTTTATGGCGGCATGCAGATCTGATTATATTTAATTTTAAATGGATTTAATAGATATGATATTTCATGTTTGAAACCATGTTAATGTTTTGGTCAAATATTGTTGCATTTCATGCCTACATTTACCTTGCATAGCATGTGTATTGGGGAATGATTTGCATCATTTCATTTTATAAGTTTGAATGTTTTATTTTAGTGGCTCTTTGGCATGTTGGCCTAGCCTTAGTTACCCTTATTCCATTGTGCATTATCTTGATTCATCCTTCCCCTTGGGTTTCTAGGTGTCCTTGGCCTTGGATTCGAGTTGGAGACATCACAGAGTGGTATTAGAGTGAAGGTTTCAACTCTGCGACTTTTGGGCCTTCTACATATTTGTAACTCTATGTTATGTATTTGGAATAACAATGCATGTATTGTGAAAGAGATGTGTATTCTACTAACGATGATTGATAATGAACACGTTGCAGCCCCAGTTATGTCAGTTAATGAATGAGCATGTAATGTTGTTATTGAAATGCAATTTTAAACCCCAATCAAAGTAGTGAAGACCAAAGAATTAGCAAGTACAATGAAGAGGAAGCTACAAAAACAAGAGATCAGACATCAGAGGTCATCTATAGAGATCATAGATTGATTTTGAAGAAGGACACATACCATACAATCCTAAAGAGGAATTTGGAAGAAGAGAAGTTAGGACAAATGGACACAAGAGAAGTTAGGACAAATGGACACTTGTTTGAAGATCCAATAAGAAAGTGCAGAGAAGATAATGAATGGATCATCTTCGATATGAAACAATTGCAAAGAACCCAAAGAAAAAATCCAAGAAACAATCGAAATGCCAAAAGACATGTATCGAGAAGAGATTATGAAATTTGTAGATCATCCTCAAGAAGACCTTATCATATGCTCTCTGCAGTGAAGAAGAGGTATTTATCAAGCAAATCGAAAAGTAGCCGCAAAATATCCCTAGTAAGATACAAGAAGAGAAGGTTTGCATATGATGAAATCTTGGGAGAACTAAGAAGAATTAAACCCCCAAACTTTGATGGAGAAGCGAAGCAAGGTGAAGATGTTGAAGCTTGGTTGTTGGGACTTATAAAGTTTTTCCAATTGCATTAGTACATGTCAAACATCGAAGCAATGGTGGCCATCTACCATTTGCAAGGTAAAGCATCCATTTGGTGGGATCAACTATTCAAGCTGAAAGATATTGATGAAGATAGAATATCTTGGAGAAATTTCAAGAAATACATACAAAAGGAATATCTCTCAAAGCACTACTACGACAAGAAGATGGAGGAGTTATTTGAACTCAAGGTAGGTAGCATGATCATGGAAGCTTAAGAGAAAAGGTTCCTAGAAATATTTAAGTATGCATATTTCATAAAGGATGAGAAAGTGAAGATTCAAAGGTTCCTTAATGGTCTACCAGATTCTTATAAAGACAAGATCCAGTATGATGGAGCAAATACCCTTAAATATGCCATTTGGAAGGAAAAACATCTATATAATTAGAAGAAGAACAAAGCTCCATATCAGAAGGACTAGAAAGATAAGAAAAATGACAAGCAAGAGTAGAGAAAGAAAGGATTTAAGCCTCCATCATTCATAAACAATAATGATTCCTATCAGCTAGAGCAAAGCAAAATTGAAGGGGAAGAACATTCATACAAAAAGGAAAGACCACTTGTTGAATATTGGATATGTGGATATGTAAGAAGAATCACTATGCCAGGAAATGTTCACATAAGGGAGGTATCATTAACAACACTCAAGAAACCTCAATTGTTGGTGATATTGGAATAAGTATTCCAAAAATCTATGCAGCCTTGGATGGTAGACAAGTTGATCATTAGTCCCTGATGATTGAGGTAGCAGGTAAGATTACTAATGTACCAATATCTATTATGATTGATTGTGGAGCTAGCCATGGTTACATTGCACTTAAAATAGTTGAGATATGTTACTTGAAGAAAAGCCATCTTGAGACAACAGCTATTTCACGTCCCCATACTCCATAATGTGGATTATACAAAAAAATTGCTTAAAGAACCTCTTTGTTATTCTTATAAATACCAACTATGGACGATAACCTATTCTCCAACCTTCATCTCACACTTTGAACCACTATGTGAGTCATTCCGCCATTCAATTATTCATTCTACGTCCAAAATGGCCATTTTCAAACTAGCCTTTCCTTTACGCACCTCCGCTTCCACATTGTTGACCTCGAAAGTTGAAAATTAGAACCTCAACATTTCCATGAAACGTTTCGCTAACCTTCAACTTCCAAACTTCCACTTCCACCTTTTGACCTTGGAAGTCAGAAACATAAATGTGTGAAGAAACATTTGGCGACCTTTCTTCCTTCCACCTTTCGCACTTCTGCTTTTCGCCTTCCGCACTTTGGAACTCGAAAACCGAAAACTTAATGTGCGAAGGAACTTTCAATGGCATTTTCACCTTCCGCACTTCCGCTGCAAAACTCAGAAATCGGAAAGCCAATACTTTCAACATAACTTTTCTCTGTCCTTCCGACTCCCACTTTTCCCCTTTCGGCCTTGAAAGTAAAAAATTGGAACAATGACTTTTCCTTAGACTTTTTCTGTACCTTTCTACAGGAGGATCTTGGAAATCGGAAATCACCCTTCTTCCTTAGAATATTTTAACACTTCCAACTTTCACCTTCTAACCTCAGACATCAAAACTCAGAAAACCCATTTTCTGCCTTGTATTCAACTACCATTCCTGCCTTCCATCTTCTACCTTCCGCAGGCGGATCCTGGGGTACAGAAACATAACAATGTTGCCCAATTCAACTTCTCCCCTTCCAGTTTCCGCCTTCTGCAAGCGGATTCCAAGGGGTGGAAACACTAAGTCATAAGCATTTGGACCTCTGTAATAGGCTTTCATCCTCCATGAACTTGGGAAAAAATTCATAAAAACATCTAAGGAAAAAACATAGATAAAATGGAGGAAATATACACAAGTAAACATCTACTTCATCATCATTAAGCATTCAATCATGAACAAAACAATTCATAGGAAAATACATTGCATAAACAACATAACAATAATACTTATCTTGAAGGATGAAGATGTCACTGCAACTAGCTATGTAGCTGCAATGTTCCACCCAACCATAGGCCAGTGTGTTCTTTAATCTCTCAACACCATTGCCACACCCGACTGGGCATGATTCCACAAGGAACTAGGGAACAACAGACTCACACATAACCAGAGATTTTTAACACATAGTCAATCCAACACCTAGTTGGACTTATCAGACTGCCCAGCCAATCCAACTCCTAGTTGGGTTAATAGGTTGCAAGCTTATCAAGCCAACACTTGAATTAGGGAACAACCAATCCAACAGATGGGTTCACAGGCCCCAAGACCAAACCATCTCCCACAGTTGGGTTAACAGGTTGTACAACCAAGAATTACACACAAGGCCAATGCAAAACAATACTCAGCCAAACCAAGATCCAATTGGGTTAAGAAGCCCCAAGGCCAAGCCAATCTTCCTTAGGTTTACAGGTTTCAAAGGTAGTGGATAGGTAAAATGACTAAGCTAGTGGCTCACTCAAGAGCTAAGGACACCTCCACAAGATCTATTTGGCATGGCATCCACATTGCCTACATCCCAACACAAGGTAGCATCCCTTTCTCTGCTCAACAGTCCCTCAGGCTACGCATCCCTTGTAGTGCTCTTTAGGGCATGCGGTAAGGATCTACTAGCCACTCTTATATTTTCATGAGGTTATTTCCTGCACTAGGTTACAAGTCCATATCTCTTCAGTTCCACTCCTCATTCTTGCATACTAGAACATACTCAAACCAGGGTGCACAACACAACAACCATACTGTGGACCAACAAAATAGGATTCACTCTGTCACCAAGAAAACCACTACAAAAACACATTCTGCAACTCAGGAGAGCGAAAACAGACCTCCTGGACCACGAACCCTTGCTCCCTTGCTTGACAAAGGAAAAAACTTGGAACAATAATGGGTTCGGTGGTTCTATATAGTGAACCAACACAACGACGAGATTAGGGGTGGAAAATCACAACAAAAACATGGTTCCACAACACAGGTGAACACACAACATGCATGAGCAGTCTGGAGAGCTTGGAAATGGTAGAGTGAATCCACCACATTGGAATCACGATGGATCATTCGAATGCATGAGGAGGAGTAACAAAAACCAAACCTGATATCCTCTGATAGACATGCTATGCATCACATGCTTGCTTCCTATAGAAGCAAAGCACATGATCCCCCAGGCTGCAGGCCTATGTAGTATGTAGTCTTCCATGCCTTGCACTGCCCTAGACATTAACTGTCTCAACCACCTTCTGGAAGAATAAATAATTGAGGACAGAGGATAAGAGGTACCTAAGGGTTCAAGGGTCTCCTATCGACATCTGGATTAACCCTATAGGATCAGAGGTTTGACCCACTCCCCCATCCTATCCCTTGGGAAATCATGCCCCCATCTTTTTCACGTTGCAGTTCCATAGCTACCCGTGGCATTTTATTAAATTGTGCATTTACATGATATACCAAAACATGCTGTGCATAACCAACACCACAACCATAAGAATCAACCTTTATCACCTATATACAAAATACCAGATCGATGGCAGTGCCTTAGCCTTGAGCTCCATGCCATGATCTCAATACAATATATATACATCATGTACAATAAAAATATCATGGGGTCAAAACCGAGGTGTTACAATTAGGTCTAGTGTAGTTGGCTGCAGGTACCAAGAGGAAGGTCACAAAAACAATAAGAAAGTGTTATTTGGAAATGACTGGTCTGGATACCTTTATAGACTTGAACATCATACCTTTAGGTTCATATGATGTATTGATTGGAATGGATTGGTTGGATGCACATCATATCATACTTGATTGTTGTAATACAACATATACATGCATGGATGAAGAAGGCAATCAAGTGTCAGTGAGAGGAATACCTAGACCCATATCTTTGAGATAGTTCACAACTATGTAGTTGATAAATTGTTTCAGAAAAAAATTTCAGTTGTATGCAGCTCATGTGGAGCATCCAAAAGAAGGAAAATAACCAGAGTTACAAGACTACCCAGTGTTATAGGAATTTGTAGATGTATTTCAAGAATTATTAAGAATACCACACAAGAGAGAGATTGATTTCACTATTGATTTGGTGCCAGGTGCAGTTCCCTCATCTAAAGCACCTTATAGAACGAGTGCTCCATAATTGAAATATTTGTAGATGCATTTATAAGAGTTATTAAAGAAATGTTCACAAGACCTAGTGTGTCACCTTGGGGAGCTCCTGTGTTGTTTTTAAAGAAGAAAGATGGAACTCTAAGACTCTGTATAGAATACATAAAATTGAACAAAGCAACAATAAGAAAATTGTATCCCTTGCTAAGGATTGATGACTTGTTTGATCAGCTTAGAGGATCCAAAGTATCCTCAAAGATATATACAAGATTAGGATATCACCAAGTGATAACTAAGAACGAATACATCGGTAAGACAACATTCAGGACCAGGTATGGTCATTTTGAGATTACAGTGGTACCTTTTTGGGTTTACAATTGCGCCGATAACATTCATGTGTCTAATGAATGGATTTTTTAGGAAGTATTTGGATAAGTTTGTAATTGTATTCTTGGATGGCATCCTTATTTATTCCAAGTAAGGAGAAGGACACGAAGAGCATATGCAATTGGTGATGCAAGTACTCTGAGAACATTAGTTGTATGCCAAGATCAGCAAGAGTTCATTCTATCATAATATAATCTACTACTTGGGGCACATCATATCAGAAAAAGGCATATCAATGGATCATGAAAAGATAGAGCTATAATGGAATGGCAGACACTAAAGAATGTACAAGAAGTAAGATATTTTATGGGGTTGGTAGAGTGGTACCTAAGATTCATTAAAGGTTTCTCAAATTTAGCTCATAAAATCACATATTTGTAGAAGAAGGGTGTGAAGTTTGAATGGACTTCCAAGTGTGAAGACAATTTTCAAAAGCTCAAGGAAATGCTTACCAATGCATCAATTCCAAAGACGACAGATCTTAATGAAGGATATGTAGTATGTAATGATGCATGTAAGCAAGGAATTGGTGGAGTGTTTATTAAGAATGGCCATGTAATCAGTTATAAACCCATAAAAATGAAAGAAAATGAACATAGCTATGACACTCATGATCTAGAGATTGCAACCATCATTCATGCCTTGAAGATGTGGAGACACTACTTGATGGGTAAGAAGTTTGAGTTAAGGACTCATCATGATGGCTTGAAGTATTTGTTTGAGCAACCTACCTTGAATGCAAGACAGAGAAGGTGGATGGAATTTCTATGTGAATATGACTTTGATATCAAGCACATCGAAGGAAAGAAGAATAAGGTAGTTGATTGACCCATTAGGAAGATACATGTGATGCATGTAGAAGTTGTCAGTACTAGTACATAATATTTGAAAGATAAGATCATTGAAGCCAATGCTATAGATAATTATTACCAGTAGATAAGAGATGGATTGTAGCAACATAAAGTACAAATGTTTTTTGATAAGTATAGGTTGGAAGAGAATGGAATCCTCATGCATAAGGGCAGAGTTTATGTTCCAAACTCTGGACATATAAGGAAGATGGTTATGAAAGAGATGCATATTGTGCCTTATGTTGGGCATTCGGGTTATGAGAAGACAGTAGCAGCAGTGAGGAAGCAATATTATTGGCCAGAAATAAAGAATGATGTTGCAGAGTACATAGCCAGATGCATGGAATCTCACAAGGGTAAAGTGAAATCCAACTATTTTGTTACAACCATTAGCAATACTTGAATGGAAATGGGATGTAGTGATAATAATTTTCATCACCAAGTTGCCTAAGACAAGACTACATAATGATGCCATCATGGTGGTGGTGGACAAGTTCACTAAAGATGCACACTTTAATCTAGTAAAGACAACTCATAATATGTTGATGTATTTGTAACTTTGGAATGTATTCAATTGTATATCTTATGTATTGTACCCCGATGTTTCTATCGGGAAGTATCTGTAATGTAATTGAGTCATGTCATACCCCGATGTTCCTATCGGGATATTCAATAATGTAAACAAGTCATGTAAAGTCATAGAGGGTAACCCTCCTTATTGATCAAGGGTTAAAGTCCCCGCAGTTGTGGGGCCCTAGGGTTATTAGACTCTCATAGAGAAGTCAACCCTAGTGAGTTATTGTCAATTCAAGAATTAGTATAAATAGAGAGTGAGCCTCTCTATTTATCACACAGTCACTCACACTTAGTTGTAGCGGATAAGTGAGAGAGAAGGAGCTGGGATAAGAGAGAGAACAACTGTCGAAGATCATCTTACTGTCTTTGGGTTTTACTGCTGCTATTGGTGCTTATTCTATCTCTAAGAAAGTTGCAGGGTTTTCTCCTTTATGGTTTCGCTGAGGAAAATCTTTGTGTCTATTGTCTCTTGTGATTGATTGCCTGTGCATGTTATTCTCTCAGATAAGATGCTAAGATAACACTGTCTAAATTGATAAAAATCTAACATGGTATCAGAGCTAACCTGAGAAGAAGGCACTATGAAGCTATGGAAGCTAGGGCTTCTTACTTTTTGGGTCTCTCTCCACAATCCATCAGCAAAAGGAGGCTAGGTTGAACCTCCACTAAAGGGCGCATCTTTCTGTCAAAGCAGAATCTGATTCAGAGCATTTTCAGTTTTTGACCTACCACTGCATTGAGAAATTAGGGCTTTTCATTGAAGAGGAATTTTTGAGTGAGCCCAGGCTAGAATTGCTCTCCTCCTCAAAATCGAAGTTAGAGACAAAAATCAAGGTTTTTGGTTGGGTAGAAATCCAAAAAAGTCAAACCCTAATTTTCCATGGAACTAGAAGACCAACACTATAGAAGATCAGCTCCAGATCCAATTTTCAGCATCTCAAATTGGTAAGATCTAAATATTTTGTATTTCCATTTGAGGTTCTCAGTTAAGATGTCTTGTGACACCAAGCTTGATGAAAATCTTGAGGGAGCTAATAACTTTTGAGCCTAGGAGTATAGGATCTCCCTGGTCCTAGAAGAAAATGAGTCGGACTCTTACATCAGTGAAGAGGTTCCAGTTCTAGAGGGAGATGAGGCTAAGGCCTTACACAAGAAGAAATTGGTCATGGCTAAGAGGATGATTGCTGATTCAATCAAGGATCACCTTATACCATAGGTGTCCTCCCTAAAGACACCTAAAGAAATGTTTGATGCCTTGACCAAGCTATTTGAAGGGAAGAACATAAACCGGAAGATGACTTTGAGGAACCAGTTGAAGAATGTGAAGATCCAGAATGCAGAGACCATACATTCATACTTTACAAGGGTCTCCCAGATCAAAGAACAACTTGAAGTAGTGGATGAAGAAGTAGAGAATGCAGAAATTGTGATGACCACCTTGAATGGTCTCCCTAGGTCATGGAACTCTTCCATTCAAGGAATTTGTGCTAGAAGAAAACTAGTCACCTTCAGTAGACTGTGGGAGGAATGTTCACAAGAAGAAGCTCAAATAGTAGCTCAAGAAGAAAAGATGGGAAGTGAAGATCAAGCTCTCATAGTACACTCCAAGAAAAGAAGAACGGACTATCATCATCACGAAGGTCAGCACTCTCATTGGAAAGATAACCCTATAAGATTTAACAAAGATATTTCTAGTATCAGATGCTTTACATGCGATGAGAAAGGACACATCTCCAGAAACTATCCCAGAAACAAAAGTGGCTCTCAAAAGAAGAAGAACTACAAGAGAAAACATCATGCTTATGCTGTAGAGGATGATGAACCTTCCAAGAAGAGAGTCAGACAAGAAAGTGATGATTCTTCAAGTGATGAAGAATATGTTTTGATTTCTTCCCTCATGGGAACTGTCATGGGAGCAAGGATTGGCTTATCGATAGTGGGGCTTCTAAGCATATGACAGGATTCAAAGAATCATTTGTGAAACTATCAGAACATGAGTCACCCCACAAGGTGAAATTTGGGGATGACTACCAATATCCAATAAAAGGTAGTGGTGAATCCTCCTACAAGTTAGACTCTGGAAAGTCTATGAAGATGAAGGATGTCTTGTTTGTACCAGGACTAAAGAATAAACTCCTCTCCATCTCTGCATTGGATGCAAAAGGCATGAGGGTTTCATTTGTAGATGGCCAAGCTCTTATGTGGCCAAAGGGAAAAACCATAGATGATGCAGTTGTGATTGGGGAGCAAGAGGGAGGATTATACAAGCTAAAGGGCCAACTAGAACAAGCCTTGATCCATGACTCAGTAGAGCCAAGTGAACTTTGGCACAGAAGGCTTGCACATGTGCACTATAGGGCATTACCACTTGCAAGCAAATCTATTGAAGGTCTTCATAAATACAGACAAAACATGATGGTGTTTGCAAAGGATGTGCGAAAGGAAAGAACACAAAGAAGACATTTCCAAGTACCGAGAGCAAGGCAAAAGGAATCTTGGAAATCATTCACTTAGATGTATGTGGACCAATGCCATCCAGTTCATTAAGCGGGTATGTATACTATGTTTCTTTCATTGATGATTTTTCTAGGAAGACATGTATATACTTCTTAAAGAACAAAGATAAAGTATTCAACAAGTTCAAGGAATTCAAAGCCTTGATCGAGAACCACATAGAAAAGAAGATCAAAACCTTTCGATCAGAAAATGGCGGAGAATTCACATCAAATGAATTCAAAGAGTTATGCAGAGATTCAGGGATTAAGAGGGATTTGACCACTCCATATAATCCACAACAAAATGGGGTTGCAGAAAGGAAGAATACAATGATCATGGAGGCTGCAAGGGAAATTCTTTGTGATCAAGATCTTCCCATGCATCTATGGGTATAAGTTGCTAGAACAACTGTGTATGTACAGAACCATACTCCACTTAGATTACTCGAGAACAAAACACCTGAAGAAGTCTTCTCCAACAAGAAACCAGAATTCAATCATATCATAATATTTGGCTGTCCAGTGTACATACACATTTCAAAAGAAAAGAGGACAAAGTTAGATCCTTCAGGTAAGAAGGGTATATTTGTGGGATAGAGTGAAAGATCGAAGGCTTACAGAATATACTTCCCAGTATTGAAGAAGATCGACACCAGCAGGGACATAACATTTGACAAAGACTCAGCTTACAACAAATCCAAAAAGAGACCTGCTGAAGAACCCGAAGAAACAGAAGTACCCAGGATTCAAGATACAACTATGAACGATACAACTCGAAGAAGATCGAGAAATAGAAGAACCCCAGGAACTTGTAGATCCACCCCAGGAGAAGAATCCTCACAAGAGGAAACCTGCATGATGAGAGGCTATCCAAGGTGCAGAAAGATATGGGGTTCTAGAAGAAATGCATAGAGAAAGGAAAAGAACCAGGTCCTGCTCCAGTTATGTAGCACTATTATGTGATATCATTGATAAAGAGCCTTCCAACTATGAAGAAGCGGTAGAGAAGAAAGAATGAAAGGATTCTATGATCGAGGAGTACCGGTCGATCATGAAGAATGATGTTTGGGATGTTGTCCCTATACCATTGGGGAAGTTTGTTGTGACTTCCAAATGGATCTATAAGATCAAGCATGCTGCAGATGGTAGCATAGAGAAATATAAAGAAATATTTGTGGCTGGTGGCTTCTCCCAGAAAGAAGGAATAGATTATGAAGAGACGTTTGCACCTGTATCCAGATACACTTCCATTAGATCGGTACTTGCCCTGGCTGCAGTGATGAAATGGAAGATACACCAGATGGATGTCAATACCGCTTTCTTGAATGGTGTAGTGGAAGAGGAAGTGTATGTGGAGCAGCCACTCGGTTTTGAGACACATGATAGAGAAACCAATGTGTGTAGGTTGAAGAAAGCCCTGTACAGTTTGAAACAAGAACCCAGGACATGGTATGGCAGAATTGACAGCTTCCTATCCAATTTGGGATTTACCAAGAGTAAAGCGGATTCCAAACTTTACTACAGGTTGAAGAAGGGAACCTAGTGATAGTCCTACTATATGTAGATGATATGTTTGTAATAGGTGAGGATGGGTTGATTGCTGATACAAAGAGGAAGCTTGCTGCCAAGTTCGAAATGAAGGACTTAGGTATGATGCATTACTTTCTAGGCATGGAGGTTTGGCAGAATGCAGATGGAATCTCCCTAGGACAAGGGAAGTATGCAGTAGAGATCCTGAAGAGGTTCAGGATGATGGACTGCAAGGCCATGAACACACCTATGGCATCGAACCTGAATCTATTGAGTGATGCTTCATCATAGTTAGTTGATGCTACGATGTATCATCAGCTGATTGGGTCCTTGATGTACCTGACGAACACGAGACCAGATGTTTGGTTTGTTGTGAACACATTGAGCCAGTATCTAATGAATTCTAGACATGTTCACTTGATTACTGCAAACCATATTCTGAGGTACCTGAAGGGTATAGTTGAGTATGGGCTCAAGTATGAGGTGAATCAGAAGATTAACTTGGAAGCTTATGTGGATTTGGATTGGGCAGGTAGTGCCATTGATAGGAAGAGCACTTCTGGGTGTTTCTTCAGTATGGGATTAGATGTGATCTCTTGGTTTAGTAGGAATCAATCCTGCGTGGCACTGAATATAGCCAAAGCAGAGTATGTTGTAGCTTGTTCAGCTAGTTGTGAGGCAGTATGGCTGACGAAGCTACTATATGATTTGTTTGATCTCTAGTTAGATGCTACTTGTATATATTGCGACAATCGGAGTTGTGTGAAGTTATTGTAGAACCCGTTGTTCCATGACAAGTCAAAGCATATAGAGATCAAATACCACTATATCAAGGATATGGTGTAGAGGGGAGCAATGAAGCTC
Source organism: Pseudotsuga menziesii (assembly GCA_001517045.1). Taxonomy (NCBI): domain Eukaryota; kingdom Viridiplantae; phylum Streptophyta; class Pinopsida; order Pinales; family Pinaceae; genus Pseudotsuga; species Pseudotsuga menziesii. Next base: position 184,701 of record LPNX011011214.1, read on the forward strand.
TAGTATGTTGCGACGGATGAGTAGATAGTTGATGTGTTGACTAGACCAATTGAGCTCCTTCTTCCTGGATTTGTTCAACTCGCACATATTGTGGATGTGGAACCCTTTCTTATGAGGTTTACTTGGTGAAATGGAAAGCGTGGTGACAGTGGGATTTATTATCGTCTTGAAAAATTTATCTTTGCCTAAGTATTCCTTGAGAAGATGTTCAGGTTCAAAAACTGGGTGGACTCTTCTAAGATTTCAGACCATGATCCAATAATTTCACAATTTGAATATGAAGGTGATCACAAGAAATACCCCTTCAAATTTAATCACAGTTGGCTTAAAGAATTGGAGTTTAGAGATATGGTCAAATAGGAGTGGGGTAAGAATGATGGCCTGGATTCTATTTCGGTCATGTGTAAATTGACAAAAAAATTAAGAACCTAAATATGTAGTTATTAAATGGGAATAAGATCGATGGTCCTGTTTTAAGAAATATCTTTTACACATTAATGAACAAATAGAAAGTATTTCTACAAAAATTGTGTCAATAATATATAAACAAAAAGATATGGAAGTGCTAAGAAGATTGGAACAAGAGAAATTAAATATTCTTAAACTGGAAGAGGAAAAGTCATGTTTGAAAAGAAGGGTTACATGCCTAGCTTCAAGTGATAAAAATACAAATTTTTCATAAGTTTGCGGAGCACAGACATGCTATAAATTTGATTTGGGAATTAAAAAATGGAAACAGTGATGGGATATCAGGTTTTGGTGCAATTCATCAATTGGGATGGTCTCATTTCAAAAAAAAAAATCATGATTCATGAAACGTATTTGTCAGAGAACAAATCAGTGTGATCAAAGAATAACCAAGTTTTTTTTTCGAAGGAAGAAGGTGACAATATCTTCAAGCCATCCACCTTGGAAGAAATTAAGGAAGCCCTAGAAGATGAAGCAAGGTCCAAAAGTCTGGGCCTGTATGGATGGAATATGGAACTATTATTAGACTACTTTGCTTTCACTGGAAAGGATATTTTGGAAACTATTGAAGAGTCAAGGGCCACAGGATTTGTTTTTGGTGCTTTAAATTTTACATTCATTGCTTTGATTCCAAAAAACTCCTATCCAGAGGATTTTAATGATTATCATCCTCTATATCTGTGTAACCTTCTGTATAAACTAATATAAAATATTATTGCATATCAACTGAAACCTGTATTGTCGAGTCATATGTCTCCTGAACAATTTGGGTTCTTCGAGAATAGACAGATTTTGGAGGCAATTGGACTGAGACAAGAAGCATATCATAGTATAAAGAGAGAAATATAAAGGCCATTATACTTCAACTGGATCTTAACAATGCATACGACATAGTTCACTGGGGGTTCTTAAGACTGGTTCTTATGCATATTGGGCTTCCTTACAGAGTCATTAAGTGGATCATGGTGTGTGTATCCTCTGTGAATTATGTAGTTCTATTGAATGGAAGCCCTAGAAAGTTCTTCACAACATATCGGGGTCTATGTTAAGGGTGATCGTTATCCCCTTTTCTCTTTTTATTAATTATAGAGGGTTTAAGCAGACTAACATCAACGAATAAATCATAGGGAAACTTTAAGGGTACCAAATTTGTCTCTCAACTATTTTTAACTCACCTCCCGTTCGTTGACTATGTTATGATTTTTGGCATTTGGTCAACTCAGGAATAGGAATGCTATGATAACATAATTCAACTATTCTGCAGGGTCTTAGGTATGTCTATAAACTTTACCAATTCTTTCTTTTTGGAAAATGGTATGGATACGAGGGATATTTCCAGGATAAAAGATCTATTGCATCTGCAAGTATCTCCCATATCTTCTAGCTTGAAATACATGGGATACTTTATCAAACCAAATGGCTATTCAGATGGGGACTAGCATTGGTTTCTTAAGAGTTTTTATAAGAGAATAAAGGATGGGTGCTAGAGGTGTCTATCGTTGGGTGGGAGATTGGTATTGGCTAAGTCAATATTGGAAAATTTGTCGGTCTGTTAGCTTGCACTATGTAAATTTCCAAAATCAAATTTATTAAGTATCAGAAAGAATATCTTATGTTCTCACTATCAATTTGGGACTTAACATTATTATATGAAAGTCTTTATCTCATACATCTACTTTTTTCTCTTCTATAATATTCAGTCTCTTAGTTTTCTATATTTTAAATCATTCTAAGACTTTTTTTTTTCATTTGGCAATTTTAGATTCATTATTTCTTCAAAATATTTAGTTATGTTTTTAGGATTACATCAACAACCTATTGCATATAAAGATTAAGGACAAGTAGGATATATTGGTTTCTATAATCATCAACTTGCAAACAAAGTTTTGGTTCATTATTTTGATTCTTGTTGAAATAAAGTTTTGATTGTTTATTTTTCTTCTTGTTGAAAATAAAGTTTTGATTCTTGTCTTTTTAGCTTAGGTTTAATTATCTAAAACCTTAAAAGAGCTTGTTTATATTTAAGTTGGGGATGGAGTTTTGTACATACCATATAATCATTAAGCATGTCAGTCTTCGTAATACTTATTTTAAGTGTCAACATCCTAATCATTATAATATAGATTGTCTTTAAATGTTCAATGCTCACATTCTACCTCCTCAAGTGACTATATACACCAAACCCAAGATTAAAATTTCTCAACAAATAATGGATGGGTCCAAGTGTAAAAAAATGTTCTCAAAATGTCAAGTTATCTCCTACACCTCAGTTATCACAAGTCGAACCCTTAGTGGCCCCAGGTCTAATGCCTCATAGACCATTGAAAAATAGGAAAAATACCTCTATTCCTTCTTTGTTGGTACCTCTTGAGGGAGTGTTTCAAGGGTCGGTTCATTGCCTCCAATTTTGCATACCCAAATAAATCGAATTGCTTCTCTTGGTAGCACAAGATAAATGATTTTTTTGTCCCTTTAATTAATAACTATTTGGGATTTTTTATTAGGTAGATGGACAAATACTATATGTGTGTTCATGTCACCAGTTAACCATGAATGTTGTCTGTTGGAAGGTATAAAAATATATATTGGAAATAAATGGTTCTTAAGATGCATATTAATGTTTCATTAATACCAACTTTGTGGTTACAAGCTATCAAAACCACTATTTATTTGTTAACGATATCCATGCAATTTATTTGGTATAGTTCTTATGTTTTTTTGTTTTTGTTTCAGACCATGTAGTGGTAAAGTAGCATTGTTGGTTGCACCAATATTTTTTCTGGTAGTTATTTCATTTGGGACTAACCTAACATAAAGGTTGGTAGACTCTCCAAAATTGGGATACCGTCGCCCGAGCATTGACCTCCAAAGATGTCATCCATTATGGTGGTGGAAAGGGGTATGTAAACTAAAAGGTCCATTAAAAGCGGGCATCTTCTTGCGATGCTTAATAAAAAGTAGGGTAATAACATGGGATTTAAAGAAAAAATGACAAAATGAAGGACCTAGATGGCATGCCTTGTGCAAGGATGATGATGAAATTGTGCCCCACCTATTTATAAAATGTCCTTTTACAAAACAAGTATGGAAGTTCTATGCAATAAACTTACAAAAACATTGTAGACGGGATGAGGGATAGATAAAAATCTTGGAGAGTATGAACACAGGACCTAAAAACAATTGCATCAAATCCCTTCCCTTACTGGCTTGTTAGAGGGTTTGTATAGCGAGGAATTTTGATATATTTGAAGATAAAATATTTTTTCCTGAGATCATAGTTGTACAAAGCCTCAGTGTTTTGCAACACTTCCCATAAGAAAAGGTATTAGTTCCATCGGCTTCATCACTGATAAATAGGCCAATCATTCAATCCCCTTGACATATTTTGATGGTGCTTCACAAAATAATGCGCAACATTGTGAGGGGGGGAGTTGTCATCAATCTATCAGATTCACACTCTTTCAAATTAAAAACGAGGTTAGCTATTAACACAAACAATTATGCGGAATTGATGTTTTAAAATTGTTGCTTCTTTTAGCAAAAGAAAATAATATAAATAAACTTTAATTATTTGGAGATTCTCAAATCATTATAAGTTGGGCAAGAAAGACAAATATTTCATAACATTTTACTTCTTCCTAATCTTGAGTAATTTTTCAGAATCATGGACACATTTGATACTCTCTCATTTCAACATGTCTATAGGGAACATAATGTGAATGCAAATTGGTTTTTTAAGGAAGGCATACAAATGGTTCGAGGTTAGTGGATAATTGTTGAACTAAGTAATGAAGACTATTATGGTTCTCGTCTTTTGGAACTTTGTGTCTTTTGTTTTCATTTGTGATGGTCAGCTGATGTATTTTTGTATACTATCGAACTATTTAAAGTGTTTTGTTCACATACACAATCTTTATGTATATGGGTTATATATATGCCATTTATCTTCAGTAAATAATGGCGTAGCTTGTTTTTTTTCCCCAAAAAATACATGGAAACATGCATTTCTACACAATGTAAATTTCTTTTCCCTTCGGATGAAATAATTTTTTTTCCAAGGAAAAAAAACATTAAAGTTGGTATGGGTTTTACTAAATTTGGATAAATAATGCACCGGCGTGTTTATAACAAGGCACCCTAAAAGTTGTTATAAGTAGTGCATGGGAAAAAACTGGTTCTATTTTAATTTTAAATGAACTGGAGTTATTTATAATATACTATGCATGTATGACTTTAGACTATTTCTATGTAATGTTGGATTGAATTAAAAAAACATAGATGTGCACACTCATAGAAGGCACCCGTATAGAAGGAACTTTGGTGTGTTCTTTATCTAGGTGCACCAAAGAAAAAATCATTTTTTTATAATATCATAGACATAGATGCATCATTAAACATCAAGCACACTAATGCATACATAAGAAGCACCAAAATAAGCTTTTGCATTTTATTATAAATTATAATTTGTATTAAAAAAAACAAAATAAATCTCACTCACATTCATTGAGTTGCACTTATAAGTAACACATTATCAATTATTATAGCATGCGTGCACAAACACACACCAAAAAAATTGCATTTTACCAAATAAGAAAAAAATGCTTTATTCGAGTGGTGTAACACTTCTACAAAAAAAATATGTCACTCATTTGGCTTCATAAAAGTATTTATACTATATTGTTCAAAATTGTTGACACTCCTAGTTTTGACCCTTGGAATGTACAAAATAAGAATATGTCAAATGATGTAAATATGATAGTAAAGATTTCTATGTGGAGCTCAAGGCCAAGGTCCAACTAGTGAATTCTTGGGCATGCATAGTGTAAATATTTCTATATGGGCCTTGTGGTTGGCTTGTCACGATGACTCAAAAGCTATGTAAATATTATGATTAAAATCAATAAATGGTACAGGATGGTTGTGTGAATAACACAACCATCTTAATAGTCGAATCCGACTTCCATATTTGATAGCAAATTAGTAATAATGTATTAGATGATTGAATAGATAAAAGGATTACAATGATGTCTTGGCCTTAAATATGGCCTGGACACTTGATGTTGAGGAGACGCCTCCTTTCATAATAAATTAATTAACCTAGCTATTAATTATTTAATTATTAACTTGTTTATATTCGTTGCATTGCCACACTCTTAGAAAGGATTTGTCCTCAAAGCCTTATAATGTTTCTACATCATTTTTTTGTGGTGTCGTAGCTAACGAAACATGTCGATACAAACTGCTAAGAGTTGAGCATAACTTTTGATATGTGGATGAATCAACCCATCCCAAATTCATTTGTTGTGGACTGTTGGCATTCCATACCGATCTATCGTTAGGAGATTTGATCACATTGGTACCATTAGCTTTGAAAAGTTCCCACTTTTTAGGATATTGGTTTTTATGGTTGGGGTGTTGATAAGGAATTTTCACAATGTTATTTTCTTTTATGAGTGTCGTCTTTTGAGCATTGATCTGAGCTAGAAGTTGTGTTTTTGTCCCTTGATGTTTTAAGGTTTCGTTCTGTATCTTTTCCAACTGCATGTTATCATTTTAAAACTTCTTAATCAACTCTACTTTTGATTTCCTATCATCTTCCTTAATATCTCCATTATGACTTTTGATGTAGTTATTTTTTTCCTTGTACTTCTTCTATCTTATGTATTTCAATTATTACTTCCAAATTTTTATTCCTGTCGCGTAAATCTTAGTTGTCTCTTTGATAGCGCTTTAACTTGGCTTCTAATTTCTCTATTTGTAGTCGCAAACCAACTTCCATGGTCTCTGACTTCTTTGATGATAGTTGGCTATCGATTTCTTGATGAGTCCTCCTTTGATTTTAGCTTCTTCGACGATATATAGTCTTGATTTCTTGTCTTCTTTTCTTTGGCATCTTCGATGATTCTTTTTCCTTTTTGTATAAAGTAATAATTGTAAATAACACAATTATTAAGTAATTAATAATAATAATAATTAGTAGTATTATTAAACATTTAATAATAATAATAATTACTATTATTATTAAAAATTTAATAATAATAACAAATATAATATATTACCAATTATTATTTAAAAATAATAATATAGTATATATATATATATATATTGTGAATTCGGTCAAAAGGTTTTTTGAAAAAATATATAACAATAATAATTTTATAATTACTAATAGTATTATTGATATATTTTTTTATGAATGGTGTGGGAATTAGGGTTTAAACCCAAGAATTAAAAAACCACTTATTAAAACAAAACCGTGGGTGAAGAAACCACTTGTGGTTTTACTTTTTTTTCTACCTTCATTTTTTTATCGCATCGTCTTCCTTCTTCTTCTCTCTCTCTCTCTCTCTCTCTCTTTTTACTTCTTCCTTTTTATTTTTTATTTTGACTTTCTTTTCTTCTTTTACTTGGTCAAAGACCATAATTTTAGGGACCCCCTAGGATTATGATTAAAAATCACATTATGGTCAAAGGCCTCGATCACAAACTAGCTGTGATACCAAATGAGCCCAATAAATATTCACTCACACAATGAATTCACCAAAAGGTTTGGTAAACCAAATAAGCCATAATAATAATATATTTGTATTGGTGATTGAATAGATAAAAAGATTACAATGATGTATCGGCCTTAAATATGGCTTGGACACTTGATGTTGAGGAGACGCCTCCTTTCATAATAAATTAATTAACCTAACTATTAATTATTTAATTATTATCTTATTTATGTTCGTTACAGAGTTGCACTTATAAGTAACACATTATCAATTATTATAGCGCGCGTGCACACACACACACACACACACACACACACACATAAAAAAAAATTTGCATTTTAATACCACTAAGAAAAAAATCCTTTATTTGAGTGGTGTAACACTTTTACAAAAAACCTTATGTCACTCATTTGGATTCCCAAAAGTATTTATCCTATATTGTTAAAAATGGTTGACACCCCCAGTTTTGACCCTTGGAATGTACTAAATAAGAATATGTCAAATGATGTAAATATGATAGTAAAGATTTCTATGTGGAGCTCAAGGCCAAGGCCCAACTAGCGAATTCCTGGGCATGCATAGCGTAAATATTTCTATATGGGCCTTGTGGGGTTGGCTTGTCATGATGACTCAAAAGATATGTAAATATTATGATTAAAATCAATAATGGTCCAAGATGGTTGTGTAAATAACACTAGATGAAAGACTCATTATATTTCATGAAGAACAAAACCAATTGAATGCAATTATGCTCTAAAGATTGAATGACATACAAAGGAGGATGCACCATGGGTAGTACTCAAACGATGATGATAAGAGAGGGACTAACTCAAGGAGACATTCTCACAAGAGGTTGCATATCTCAAGAATATTTTATAGAGAGGACATAAACACCATATTTTTATGGTGGTGAGTCACCTGCCTCTAAGTACTCCACTAATAATTTAAGCTCTTCATCTCACGAGAATAAGAGGAAGATGCATTTAAGGATGACTCTCGTGGAGAATATTAGAAGGCCAAACCCCCTACCTTTGATGGTGAAGTGTAATTTGTGTAAGAAGTTGAGGCTTGGCTTCTTGTGACAAGAAATTATTTCCACGTCCATGACTACTCTGGAAACATGAATGCAAAAATGACTATATCTAATTTGAACAAAAAAACATCTATACGGTGGGATCACCTTAGGCACGTCAAGAGTATCAATGAAATAAATATTTTTTGGAGTAGTTCAAGAAGTACTTCAAGAAAAATTATCTCTTCGATAAGTACCATGATGCTATAGGTAAAGAATTATGTGAGTTAAAGTTGGGGAAAATGACCATGGATGAATATGTAAATAAATTATTAGATTTGTTGAGGTACGTTATATACTAGAGATGATAAAGTAAATAATCAACATTTTCTAAGTGGATTACCTCAATGACACAAGGATCAAATTGAGTTTGATGAACCTCAAACTCTAGATGAGACTAAGGAAGGCTACGAATTGTTATGATCAAAACGAAAACAAGACACAATTCCATAAGGCATGGAAAGATAAGAAGAAGGATACGTTTGAGCAAATGAGGAAATGTTTCCAGCCTCCTTGAAAATAGCTAGGGGTTTCTTATGGTGGCAGTTTTTAACAAACCGCCTCCAAAAGTTAAAATCTCATGACTTGTATCTTCTTGTTAATTGGTGTATGAAGGTGTGGGAAAAATTCGTGCTCCAAGAAGATTTTAATTTTTTTTCTGAAGCTTCTACCCTGGTTTATGTTGGGAGGCCTCTCATGCTCTGTCTAGGATCTTTCATTTCTCTGAGATCTCGAAGGTTCTTCAGGTGTGCAAGCTATCTCAAAGGCTGTGTTCTACTTGCAGATGCTGGAGCGTTCCAGGCATTGAAGGTTTCCTACATTTTAACTATTTGAGATTCAGACCTCTACCAGTTGTAATCCTTGTTCAATCTGCTACAGTTGGAAGGATCCATCATTGTTTGGATATTAGATCTTGAGTGTTGAACATTGGAGTTGTCTCCTTTGGCATGGTGATTTGAATTGGAAGATTTGTTCTGGTGCTCAGAGTCTCCCTAATGGACGCCGAAGGGGACCCTCCTCCTCCTCTTCCACCTGATCTGGATGCCTTCAAATGATTGATTTCCACCTGTGGCAAGAGGAAAGGGGGTCCATTATCACAAAGATTTGTGAAGAAAGTTGACATCCCCTCGGTTGAAATTCCAACTGAACGAATTTGCCGAACGACATTAAATCTTGCTGAGCGCGGGGTTATTGGGAAATTTATAGGTCTCTGGCATTCTCCTAAGGATATTGATGGATGGGTTAAGAGAAAATAGAGGCCCTTAGTCACTGAAGGTATTTGAAATCACTTCGTAGGAAGAGGTAATTACGTCTTTTTCTTTGATTCAGCCGAGGAACATGATTTCATTTTTCGAAATGGTCCATAATTCATGGGCCCTCAAGGGATATATTTGAATAAATGGACTCCTAATTTTGATCCTACCCAAGATTTTATGTCTACTATTCCTATTTGGTTAAGGCTCCCTCAGTTACCTTTACATTGCTGGAACTCATAATCCCTGGAAACCATCAGGAATAAACTTGGAAAATACATCGATAGGGAATAAAGGAAAGATCAATATTCATGTGAAAGAATATGAGTTGAAGTGGATTTAGAGATAGGAATACCAGAGGCTATCAAGTTAACAATAGCTTAATGGTATCATATCCAGGAGTTACACTACGAACAAATTCCATTTAAGTATAAGTTCAGCCACAGTTATGGCCATTTCGCCTGAAACTGAAAGAAAAAATCAAAAGAAGATATTGAAAGAGAGAAGGTTGATCAGTGGACACAAGTTTAGAAACCAGGTATATCCAATAAGGTCAACATAAAGAATGGAAAAGAAGGAAATACTAGGAATGGAACTTTTGTTGATGGGAAGTCTGTTCATAAAACACAGGCTGTAGAAAATCCAATGCTTCTTCTAATCATTTTGTTGTTTTAAGTTCTTCTGAAGATATCCCTATTCTTGAAGAGGGTGAATTTCAACAATTAGAAGAACAAGATGGTGAAGTTGAAATAAACACAGGACCAATAGATTGATCTGGAGAAGCAAATCCAGAACTACCTAGAGTAGGTGAATCCTTGCAGCAAGACCATCCTTCTCCAGTTGGGGCCAAATCTTCTCCATCTTATGCAGATATAACTAAGAAGAAACTAGTTGATAGTCCACGCTCTTTAGATGAAGAATCTATAGAGAAATTGTCTAAAAAGGCAGGCAGGAAGTCTCAAAAGGAGGCTAGAGAAGAAGAGGCAGAGAGATTAAAGATGCAGGGTATCCAGTCCACAATTTAAATGTCACTTAGAATGAGAAAGAGGACTAGACCCCCAAAGGGAGTAATAAATCCCTCTCTCCCAGGTAAATAATGTAGATCATCTCTTGGAATTATAGGGTATTGGGGAACTGAATCAAAGCTAAAGCAGTCAAATATTTAAAGAGAATGGACCCTCCTGACATTCTCTTGCTTCAAGAGACAAAGATTGAAGAGGAATCTCTTCTTCTCTTAAGTAAATCTAAATGGAAATTGAATGTTGGCAAGGCTGTCAGTGTGAGAGGTACCTTTGGGGGCCTTTAAACTCTATGGTGCAAGAAAAATTTCCAACTCAAAAGCTGCTATGTTACCCAACATAGGATTTTTAAAAAACTCTTTCATATCTCTAGTAATATCTCCTTTGCTCTATTCAAATGTTATGTTCTTGTTAATTTTAATGAAAATAAAGACTGGTGGAAATCGCTATCAAAATTTTTAGAGAGCTTCTCTCCTACAAGCACCATAATCGCAGGGGATCTCAACATAACTCTAGCTCCAAACAAGAAAAAAGGAGGAGCTCGTTGCAAGGATCCACTTGAAGATACGATTGAGGCTTTAATCCAAGCCAACGATATGTTCAGTTGGTCTAACAATAGAGTTGGGGATGCTAACATTACTGGTCATCTTGACAGGTTACTCGTCCAAAGTTCTTTGATGGATGAGAAATTAATAATCTCATCTAAAATTTTGCCCAAACTTTCTTCAGATCATCACCCTATTTCTTTGATGTTTGAAAAGGAGGAAAACGTTGGCCCAATTCCATTTTGATTCAGTCCTCTTTGGATTGAGAGAGACAATTTTTGGGAAATAGTGGCTTAAGCATGGGATCAATATGTAGAAGGATCCCCTAGTTTTTTGGGGGAGAAGAAACTTAAGAACACTAAATATGCTTTGAAAAATTGGGCAAAAAATACACTCCATACTCCGACCAGTAGTAGGCAAGAGAAAGTGTTAGAGTTATCAGAGATCTAGATAGAAATGGAAGAAAGTGAAATTACCAAATCTCAATTAGCTCTTGAATAGTTCACACAAATTAAAACATCCCAATCCTTCCGACAGGAAGAGGAATATCTTCGGTTGAAGTCTCGAAGTCTCCGGTTTTAGGAGGGAGATAAAAATACAGCTTTCTTTCATCGTCAATGAAGAGCTAGATTGTCACGGAATCATATTTCAGAAATCTCCACATGTGAGGATGAAATTATAAAAGGCCATGAACAATTAAAACGGGCTGCAAAAAGACACTTTCAGCAATTGTTCCAAGAGGATGAAAACTCTGATGTTGAAGTGTCCACATTTTTTGGCTAATATACCCTCTCTTTTCAACCCAGAGTGTAACCATAGTCTAATGAAACCCTTGTCTGAAATAGAAATTTTGGATGTCATGTGGGAAATGGAGCCGGATAAAGCTCCTGGGTTAGATGGGTTTTCTTTCCATTTTTATAGAGCCTATTGGAAAATCATCAAAACATATATGATCTGCATGGTGACAAACTTTCAAAAAAAAGGCAAAATGGGAGGATGTATGAACTCTACATTTCTTGCTTTAATCCCAAAGGAAGTTAATCCTAAAAGCTTAGACCTATTTCACTTTGTAATGCCTCCTACAAAATCCTCGCCAAATTGCTAGCTAATCGTCTTAAGCTCTTGTTAGGAAAGTTGATTTCTCCTCTTTAGGGGGGCTTTGTTAAAGGTAGGAATTGAGTTGATAATGTAATTCAAGTCCAAGGAGCCCTCCATTCAAGTTTACAAAGGAAGGAGAAATGAAAGTTAATTAATATGGATATGAAAAATGCATTTGATCGAGTAAAGCTTTCCTACCTCTATCAAGTCCTTCTCTCTTTCGGTTTTAGCTCTAAGTTTGTTAAACTGATAAAAGCTTGTACAGACAGGCCCTGGATTGCACCTCTAGTCAATGGTAGACCTTCAGACTTATTCCAAGCAACAAGAGGACTCAGTTAAGGATGTCCGCTGTCACCCTTTCTCTATATCTTGATGGCTGAAACTCTTAGCAGAAAAATTTATGTTGAAAAGGAAGCAGGATACATTCCAGGCATTAAGATTTCCAGGGGTGTGGATCCAATAAATCATGCACTCTTTGCGGATGATTATCTCCTTCTTGGATGGGCCTCATTAAAAATTGCTCAAGCCTTCAATGAAGTTCTTCAAAATTTATGTCTAATTTCAGGAGCTTTGATCAACAATAAAAGAAAGTGTTGTTTATGGTTGGAACATAGACCATATGAAAATCCTTTGAATAGCAAATTCCTTGGGTTTCCCTGGTTATGATAAGTGGGAGAAGATCAAATATCCTGGATTGACTCTAACTCTTGGATCAAGCCCTCCTTATCTTTGGCTCAAATTTTTAACAAAGATAAAAGACAAACTTGCTTCTTGGGGTGGTTAGTGGTTAACCAAGATGAAAAATTGATTTTGATAAATGGCGTTCTTTCATCCCTTCCCATCTTTCAATCCTCTTTATTGATTTCTTCTAATTCTATGATGTCTTGGATATCCAAACTTTTGAGAGACTTTCTTTGGAATGGCTGCAAAGGCAACTAGAATAAGATGCATCTTGTAAGTTGGGACATCCTTAAAAGACCTATTTCAGAAGGTGGATTGCAAATTCGTGATCCTGGATTGGCTAACCTGACAATGGGAGGTAGACTCATTTGGCAGCTATACGCTGATAAAAATCATCCGATTAGTAAGATATTTTGGATGAAGTATTTAAAGGGAGGCTCTTTGAGAAATCTAACAACTTCAAATACTTCCATAGGCACAACTATCTAGAACTTATGTAGAAAAGGAATTGGCAATTTCAACCAACAACTCTACAGAATCCCTGGCAATGGGAAGAGGATTCTTTTGTGGGATAATAGAATTTCCAAAAATTCCCCTCTTTCCTCTATGACTTCATTAGAAGAGATTAAGGACTAGTTATCTAATAAAGGCCTGCTATGGCTGGCTGATATTTGCTCTTGGGACAGCGCTGGAAACTGCATAGATTGGTCCTTTCTAGAGCTTCAAGAGCATATTTTTCCCAAAAAATATGGTTTCTCTCTTCTCTTACAAGACTCGCTCCCATTCATTGCTCTTATAAAGATAAATGGGGATGGGGATAATCTGGCACTTATTCAGCTACTCAAGGATTCTCATTTTTACAAACTCCTCATGCCTCTAATCTACCCCCTGTGATTTGGAAATCAGTCTGGTCTACTTATTGTCTCCCCAAGGTGAACTTATTCACTTGGTTGCTTATGCATAATAAGGTTCCGACCGGCGAAAATTTGATCAGATGAGGATATCATGGAACTTTTAAGTGCTACTTTTGTAACTCAGCTTATGAAACGACATATCATATATTTATTGAATGTCTTCTCCGAAACGATGTGGGAGATGGTCCTTAATGGATTGAACGTTTCTATTCCATTTCAAACATCTGTTGTTTCTCTTTATTCCTCATGGAGAGAACGTGGTCCAACATCAAAAGAAAAAACCATCGAATGGTCCAAATTCTGGCAATCACTCCCCAAATTCATCTCGTGGAAATTATGGCTTTCTAGAAGCAATTAGATATTTAATGATCCACCCTCGACTCTTCAGCTCATGGCATATAAAATAAAAAATCTTATTGTCGAGACTGTTTGTAAATCGGTGCCTCGTTCATCCATGTCCTTTGAGATCACAACATGGATGGTTCCCTATCCAATGGGACTTAGTAAGACAATCTGCATCAAACCTGATAGATCCCCCTCCTGGCGTGTGTGTTGCAATGTTGTTGCATTCAATGCATGGTGGATGAGCTCCCCTTGACCGACAATCTTCTTTGACTGTGCATCCAAGGGGAATCCTAGGATCTTTAGACATATTGATTGAATCCAATTTTAGTTGGGGTATTCGAATTATGTCGTATAACCGGGATGAAAGTTTCAGTCTCCTGAAGGAGTGCCAGATTGTAAAGGAGAATGGATACAAGTCAATTCAAATTCATGGAGACTCAGAGCTGTTGATCGAAGTATTAAATTAAGAAGATCATTTTAATAATTCTGTTTTGAAGAAATCATTGCAGAGAATTCAAAATCTTTTGAAAGAGTTTGAAAGGGTATAATCTTTGCACATTTTGCATGAGTTAAATAAAACTACAGATGCATTGGAAAATAAAGCCTGCCTTCTGCCTCAAGGAAACCTTAGCATCAACGGAGAACCCAATAATTTTTTTCCAATTCCTTAACTAAGATTCATTTTGTTGAATTATGTCTATTCAGGAGACTCACTCTCATATTGTAAGATTTTGTACATTCTTTGTTCTTCCTGATGTGGTTCAAATGCTCTTTGTGTAATTAGTTAATTGGATTTTTCCAAATCAAACCTGCAATTCTTCGTAAAAAAAAATATCATGACTCGTGGGGGGTTGTCAAAACATAGCTTTGAAAAATATATTTAGGGGGAGTTTTTTTAACCACACCCCTCCCCCCGAAAAAAAGTTATGCAAATTGGTCTTTTTGAGGTGTTTGTAAAACAACCGCCTACACAAGTTCAATTCTTGTGACTTTTGGGAGGGGTTTTAAAAAACCACCTCCAAAAGTTGAATTCTCATGACATTTAGGGATGGGGTTGTAAAAAAAGCGCCTTCAAAAATATATTTAGGGGCGGTCCTGTTAAACCCCTCACAAAAGGCATGCGAATTGAACTTTTCAAGGCGGTTGTTTCAAAACCGTTTCCAAGAGTTAAGTTCTCGTTTTTTTTTTTTTTTTNAAAAATGAAACTTTTAGAGGTGGTTGTTTAAAAAGCGCCTCTAAAAATTAAACTCTCGTGACTTTTAAGGGGGGTTGTAAACAAACCACCTTAAAAAAACATTTGTGGGAATTCATTTTAACCCCCCCTAAGAGTCATGAGAATTGATATTTTAGAGGTGGTTGTTAAAAAACCACCGCTAAAAGTTCAATTTTCATGACTTTTTTTTCAGAGGGGGAGGGGGAGGGGGAGGGGGTTCAAAAACCATCATGAAAGATCTAAAAAAGCTTTTAGAGGTGGTTTTGGTAAGACCCTTGCAAGCTTAAACCCTTGCCAAGTGGGTAAATTGTTGTAGTGAATGTATTATTGTGTAGCTGATCACTTCCGTTTGTTCGTCTATTTTTGGATGAAAATAAGTACTCATATTCAACTTAATGTCCATAAGTTCCTATAAAGTTGACCGAAACTTCCTATGTAAGCGAGAATTATGATCGAATACAATAGATGTGGGTAACCCAAAACAAATCTAAACATTATAGAAGAACAAGTGAGCAGTCAACTCTATTGTCACCTTCTTTTTACAAGGCATCAAGATACACATATTATTGAATCTATCCACGACCACATACAAGTAATCATGATGTTTCCTGGACATAGGTAACCCTCCCACAAAATCCATAGGCACACTTTCCCATGGACGAGAAGGTACACAAAGTGTAGTATACAAGCCCATTTTTTTGTTACTTGACTTACTAGTAGCACATATAATACATCCATTTACATATTTCAATACCATTTCATTCTTCTGAGGCCAACAACAATACCTATAAAGTTGATCTACTATCTTTCCTATACAAAGTGACCATAAGAAAGAGAAGTATGAGTTTCCCTAATTACGTGAACTCTTTCACTCGGTGGAATAAAAAAATTTACAAGATGATACAATAACTTATGATGAATATGATAATCCAATTCTTTAGTTTGGGTTCCATGCATTAAAGTTTCATACACATCTTTAAAGTTTTCATCCTTACCATATTGTTCAATATAAATTTCATTAGCCAATGGACTATTTTGCAAAATGATAGATGCATTTGTTGTAGGTCTTGATAACATGTATGCAACTTTTTTTTGGACGTAAACAATTAGATTTTAGATTAAGGAAACAATGGTAAACCCATTGGCACAGATACAACAAAGGATCCCATTAATAAGCATTAAAATGGCATGAATGTCTACTAGTCCAAAAACTTAAGTTCTACTTGACAAGCCTGAAAGGAAGTCCTAGACTTGAACCACAAAAGAGTTCTACTAACAAAAGAATATAAAGGTTTTTACAGAAAACATAGATAATAAAAACATTAGTAACCTGAGAGTTAGTGTCCGTAGAGGTCTGAGGTCCCTTTATAAGGGATCACCAAAGCCGGTGGTTCTGTGTGAGTGGGATGCTTCTACCTAGACAAGATGTTGACCTTAAGCTCCAACTTATCAAACCAATATTCCATTTCGATGGATTGGGCTTGAAGGGCCTACACTAATTGATTGACGGTAGCCAATAATTCCTTACGAAGATGGAACAAATCTTCTTCTACAATTTCAAACCTCCTACCACCTTCTTTATCAAGATGCTTTGCAAATCGTTGTTGGTCCCTGAACTTACTACTAATCTATCTAATTTCCAATTCCAGCAGCTGAATTGGGTCAGGACCGAGGTTCTCTGACTTAGAGCTTGATGCCATGAAGAAAAACATATTATAACACAGACATAGACTATAGAAAACATGATTCCTTTCCCATAGATACAAAGAGAGCAAATGATAAAATTTTGGAAAACCCTACGCTGAATTAACCTACTAATACCCCTAAATTCCACCTGCCCTGTCCTTTACTTTCCAAATTAGTCCATAATCCTTCACACACATGACGTGACGAAGGGTATTACGACCAGGGTGTGAGTTCCTCTTATTGAGACCATCGCATGCATGAATCATTGTAACAAACTTAAATAATAACAACAAACAATAATAATAATAATAATAATAATAATAATAATAATAATAAACATCAACATAAATATAAAATAAATAATAATAATTAATAATGTCTTTATGAAAAGACATGACTCTTAATGAAAGGGTATTTTGCCAAAATATAAATAACGGGCCCTCAATTGTAATTTGGACTTATCTATCAATTTATTCATATTTTATTATCTACGGATATGTGGGTTATTTAAGAAATTACTTGATTGAAAATATCCAACTATGGATGTTACAGTGGTATCAGAGCTATACGGACCTTGTACAACATTATTTAAACCTTGTGTAAATTTGGGTTTCCCAAAAAAATAGGACTTTGTCCTTAAAAAATAAAATAAAAAATGTAAAAGTAACCCTCCAAAAAAAAAGAGGTAAAAGAAAAGAAAAGAAAAGAAAAGTTAAAAAAGACAAGATAAAAGTTAAACAAAGAAGAAGATAAGAGTGAAACCACATGTGGTTTCTTAAAGTGGGTTTGGGTTTGAATATAAAAAGTGCATAATAATAACTACAAAGAAGCAAGTGAGATTTGAACCTAGGTGGGGAAGGTAACACTTATTCCTCCCAACCACCCAATCTACTCGCATTTTATAAAACTATTGGAAAAAAAAAGAGAAGAAGGAAGATTGCCATAAAAAAAAGGAAAGTAAAAAAAAAGAGAAAAAGAAAAGAAGACAAAAGTGAAGTAAAAACACAGTCACAAACAATGGCACCTACATATTTGGAAATGAATTCACAGCTACAAACAACAGTGGATGAGTTAGAGAAATATAAGGCGGTCAATAAAAGTATACAAGCTGACGTTGAGACGCAGAAGTGGTTAAAAGAGTGGAGAGACAATGGGAATAATCACTTATGGAATCAAAATCAATAGCTAGAACGAACCATAAGTGATGACAAGAAAATGTTATATGATAAGGATAAAGATATATCATTTTTAAAAATTCATAATCAAAACTTAGAAGATGAGTTCAGAAAGTCAAAAAATGACAACAAATCACCATATGGATGCGGTAATGAATTAAAAGAAGAAATAAAGCATCTAAACAAACTCATCATGGAAAAAGATGTTGAATTGGCGCAAGTCTGGATGAAGTTAGAAAATCAAGAAACAGAGTTACGTCATCATAAACAACAAAAAGAAAAACACCAGCAACAGTATGACGACAGTAAGAAGACACATAAGTTAGAACTGATAAAAGTCAACAAGGTGTTATCAAGTAATTCTGAAGTGATTAAGAAGTTTCAAAATGATAACCTGCATTTAGAAAACAAGTTGGAAAAGCTACAGAACGAAACCTTAAAACCTCAAGAGATGAAAATAAAACTTTCTACTTAGATCAATGCTAAAAAAATGACACTCGTAAAAGAAAATGACATTGTGAAAATTCCATATCGACACCTCAACCATAAAAACAGATATTCTAAAAAGTGGGAAATGTCGAAAGATAGCGGTACCAATGTGATCAAATCTCCTAACGATATATTAGTATGGAATGCCAACAGTCCACAACAAATCAATTTAGGATGGATTGATTCGTCCACATATTGGAAGTTGTGGTCAACTCTTAGTAGTTCATATCGACATGTTTCGTCAGCTATGACACCACAAAAAATGATGCAGAAACATTATAAGGCTTTGAGGACAAATCCTTTCTAAGGGAGTGGCAATGTAACAAACTTAAATAATAACAACAAACAACAACAACAATAATAAACATCAACATATATATAAAATAAATAATAATAATTAATAATGTCTTTATGAAAAGACATGACTCTTAATGAAAGGGTATTCTGCCAAAATATAACTAACGGGCCCTCGATTGTAATTTGGACTTATCTATCAATTTATTCATATTGTATTATCTATAGAAATGTTGGTTATTTGAGAAATTACTTAATTGAAAATATCCAACTATGGATGTTACAATCATATGAATCGACGCCATTGTACAACCAACCCTGAAATCAATGTACTACTAGAGCACCCGAGTCAGAGCTAATGAGTACCTATCCAGGCGGGGGTTCATGTATATATCACCTGTTTGCATGGTGCGATGTGCCATTCCAATAGCTTGATTGTTCATGGCCTTTACAATGCCTCCAAGATCAATTTTATCCCCCTAGGCATCAAGGACATGTTCTTATGGAATAAAATATGTGATAAGAGCTCCATTTAACTCAAGGGTCCCTTTGTTGAAGGGGACTGCATCATTTTTTTCCTTGTTGGCTTTCCCATTTAATTCTTGGAGGATATGGAAGAAATGGATTCTTCGAAAGGAAAGGAGAAAAACCTAAATTTTCCTGATAATTTGGTTGAGCCTCATTTGCGTAGTGAGTTTCCAAGTATTTAGAGCTTGTATGATCAACCTTGAGTCCTCGAAGACATTGATTTTGAGATGCAATGGGCCATAGATTGCTTGAGACCTTTCCAGAGCACTAGATATTCAACAATATTGTTGGTTCCAACTCCTAGTCCCCAAGAGAAAGAAAATTCCATAATGTCGTCAAATTCTAAAAGCACCCCTCCCCCTCATGCCACCCCTAGATTGCCTTTAGAAGCTCCATCAAAGAACAGAAAGTGTTGGTGTAATGATTTCCTCCAGCTGGTGAAGTCTAGGCTATCCATACGAATTTACCAGGATTCTAATTTGGTAATAAGGGAGGCTGCAGGAGATGGGATAGAAGGGGAGAGACTTAGCATCCAATTTTCTTCACCAATAAAGAGAGGGATCTTATTTACCAAAATGAGTTGAGTATGGAGACACTCCCCAAACAAGGCTTTGGTTTTAAGATCTACACAAGCTCCAAAAGAGGGCTTGGCTCAAAAGAGGTGAGCATTCTGTTCTAACTAGAGATTCCATAGGATAAAATTTGGAAGAGTCAACCAAGAGAACTTGAGAGGATATTTTTTAAGAACGTGAAAGGGACAGAGAGAATACCAAGTGCTAAGCAAGGATGGAATGTCTAGGGGGAAGAAAAACAAAATGGACCAAGGAAAGAGGGCCTGGTTCCATTCTTCTCTGGCAAAGGGACAGGTGAGCAGAAGGGGATTAGTAGACTCCTCATGAGAATTACAAAGAGGGAAACGAGAGGGACCCTTCCAAGATTTTCTTTGCAGATTGTCATAGGTAAGAATGTAATTGTGAGCTAAGGTCTAGATGAAAAAATCGACCTTTTGCAAGATTTTGATGTTCCAGGAACATGGGGGAGAGCATTGAGAGATTTGTATCCTACTCATTGTGTAAACCCCTAACTGAGGGCCCAACCCTTGTCTATCCTTTTTATTCGTGGCCATTGATGCTTTCCCTTGTAGAAGATTTAGCAAGCTCCATTTTTTAGTGAGCAACTGAGGAGGGAAATCAAGAATATCCCAAGTTTTTGAAGTTTGAGCTTTGTCTGGTTCCGATATGGAAATGTCCAACATGGTAAAATGATTGCAAGAGTGAAGGAAGAGCTTTAGATTGGTGATACCAGTTGTGAAATCTAAAGGGGGGTACCCAAGAATTGAATCTTCCCAAATCTCGATATGCTTCCCATTCCCAAGAATCCAAGTTAGCTAAGAAGTGAAGAAGCTAGTCATATTTAAGAAGAGGGAGAAGACCAGAGAGCCTTTAGTGACTTTTGGGGTGGCCTCCAGACACCTATGTTTGGCATTTGTAAAATATTTTTTCCAAAGGGCTTGTTTTCTCCAGGAAAGTTTTCTTGAGACCATATTACAAAGAAGCTTAGCTCCTAAAGTCGAATTTTGAGTTTTGATATCCCTTATTTGGAGCCCTCCTTCAAGGATAGGTTTTGAAATTCCCCCTCAGTTGACCAATGAAATTCTCTTCTCATTATTCCTCCCTTATAAAGAAATATTCTAAGGAGGCCTTCAATTTTTGCAAGAATTCCCCTTGGAGCAAGAAGGACAGAGCTTTGGAAATTTGGGAGACCGAAGAGATATGACTTGATGAGAATTGTTTTCCCTATTAGGATTAACCAAGAGGCTCCCCAGGAGCTAATTTTTGCTTTTAGCTTATCTACTAGGGGAACTTAAGCCAACATGATAGCTTCTGAGAGGTTTTGAAGATGAGAACACACAGGTATTTTAAAGCATCCCATTGCGTTTTCCCTTCTATTTCTAAGATTCTTGAAATGTCTCTCATCTCATTCAACATACAGTTCTAGTGATACATTTGACTCTTTCAAAGATTAATTTTGCTTCCTGAAGCCGCCCCGAAGAGATCCAGTTCTTGCTTAAATTCGTTGGCGGTGATGGTACTTGCTCCACTTAGCAGGAGGGTATCATCAATGAACTAGGCATGATTTATATCTTTAACTCCTCTCACAATTTTGAGGCCTAAAATACCTTGATGGATTTGGCAATGTTCCAATTGAAAACTAAGAGCTGAGGCTTGAATGGAATATATAGGGGAGAGAAAGGAAAACCTTGATGCAGCCCTCAGGAAGCTTGAAAAACATTAGCTACTCACTTATTGACTAATGGAACAATCTAAGGAGCATTGATGCATGCCTTCATTGAATTGATAAACTCAAGGGAGAAAACAAATTTTTGCATTACCTAAAACAAAAAGTCATGTTGAACTCTATCGAAATCATTTTCTAAATCCATTTTGATGATCATACCCTTTTCATAGTGCGTAATACTTGAATGGATAACTTCTTGGACCAGAATGATGTTATCATATATTTGTCTCCCTTTAATGAAGCCTCCTTGGTTTTCTGGAATGATTGCAGGGAGGATTCCTTTGAGCCTGTTGGCCATTACCTTAGTGATTATTTTGTAGCCAATATTACAGAACGAAATTGGCCTGAATCGATCAAAGGAGGAAGCCCATTTCTCTTTAGGGATAAGGGATAAGAAAGCGAAGTTTGTACTACCTCCTATATTGTTACACTTCTGGGACTTCAAGACCATATTGTGGAGATCGTTTTTGATAATATGCCAATAACAAATGAGAAACCTGGCTATGAACCCGTTTGGGCCAGGGGATTTGTTTGGATTCATATCTGCCAAGGCTAGCTTTATTTCTTAGTGAGTGTCAGGAGCTGTAAGAAGTTGATTTGAGTCAGGTTTGACTTTCGAAGGGATCATGTCCAGAATCTGGAGAGTCTCTCCTTCGAAGGTAAGGATGTCCTTGGTGTAGATATCCTTTAAATGGGAATGAGTAGCCTTTTTAATCCCTTCAAGGACATGGATTCATTGATCTTAGAACTAAATTACCTCGACTGCTTTAAATTGATCTTTGGCCTCTGCTTGTTTATGGAAATAGCTGGTGTTTTTATACTCGTCCTTAACCAAATACCTCTATAATTTTGTCTCCAGTAGTCTTCCTCCAGACGTCAGGCTAAATGAAGAATGCATCAGAGAGCTGCTTCTTTTTCTAAACACTATGGAACTATACTCTCTTCATCCATTTGAAGCCGGTCCTGCTCCAGATTATGTTCGGCTTCTAGCCTCTGCTTAAGAGGAGATATCATAACCTTGGACCATGATTTAAGCGAATGTTTCAAAATTCGTAGTTTCTCTTCCCAAACATAGAAGACTAAACTAGAAACCTGGGGTTTCCAAATAGATTGGACCAACTCTTGGAAACCTCCCTGATGGATCTAGGAAGGGTTAAAGTGGAAGGGAATACAACCTAGATTTCGTTCCTTGGAAAGCTCAAGCAAAATAGGTTTGTGATCAAAGGCGTTGAAGGGGAGAATTAAGGAGGAGGTTGTGATTCTGAGGAGATGGCTCCCCTTTTTTTTCTCCTATTGACAGTGTACTATTCAAATCCCTAGTTAGAATTATATTTTCCAACGAATGAGAGCTTAGATAGTTCTTAATGAGATTCCAATAATCTCTTTTTTTTGAAAAAGATTATAGGAACATAAATGTTAAAAATGCTTACCTTATAACCTAAGTCCTTATGCAGGAGCTCCATGAGAATCCAATGGGTGTAGAGGTCCGAACTAACTACATCGAATTTGGAGGAGTCCCAGGGCGTTCCCAAGCCTCCAGAAGCTCCTATTACATTCACTGTCGATCCTCCTCCTTTTTTTCCAATTTTTTTTGCTTGTTTGGAGGAACTCCTGTTTCTCCACTTTAGTCTCATGGACTAAAAGAATATCGAGATTTGAGATTCAAATAAGATCTTTCATAGCTTCTTCTTTAGATCGACTCCCTAATCCCCTACAATTCCAGGAGATAGGCTTCATTACTTACTTTTGGAATTGAGGAGGCCCTGCGTGAGACTTGACCTTGTTGCATAGTAGTTCTAGGATTTAACATGCTTTCCAACGCAAGTTGAGAACCCTTTAGTGTGTCTATGTAGGTAGTTGTTTCTCTTCTTTCTCTTTTTGATTTCCTTCCTCTGGTTCCTCTTTTGGAAGTAGTTTGGGAGGTCTCATATTCAACCTCCTCCTCCTTTGAAAATTCTTCCTACATTCTAGGTTCTAGAGGATTCACCGGGGGGAATG
Source organism: Pseudotsuga menziesii (assembly GCA_001517045.1). Lineage (NCBI taxonomy): Eukaryota > Viridiplantae > Streptophyta > Pinopsida > Pinales > Pinaceae > Pseudotsuga > Pseudotsuga menziesii. The sequence continues at coordinate 208,274 of LPNX011011214.1, forward strand.
GATCTTGTACTCCCATGAATTCCTTTTCTACTATATCTATTTTTTCTGTAGAAGACTGCTCAGCTATGTCTTTTAGGGAGGGGTTAGCCTCTTTTTCAAGAGCTCATAGGACTACAAAACTATCCCCTGAATTGGTCTAATTCTTATGGGTTACTAGGGAATTGCTAACAACTGTGTTAGGGTTTGGATTTTCCCCTTCTTTTATTTTTGCAAACTTAGGATTTGACCGAGGCCTCTTTGCTTATTTTCATCCTTCCTCTGCTTCCTTTTCTTTTGGGCTAGTATGTATTTCTGGGTACTGTTTTTGGAAATGCCCATATTCATGGAAGTTTTGACATTTAAATGGAAACTGTTTGTAGAATAGATTTGAAAATGGTGCCAGTCTCCAACTCTTAACTTAATAGCTTCAGGTAGACCTGCTTCTAAATCCACTTCGACACAGATTCAGGCACAACAATATTGATCATTTGGATCAAATTTGTCAATATATCTACCCATTCCATTTCCAATCGATCACAAGGAGGTAGTGTTCTAGCAATGGATGGGAATATTGGGGAGAGAGACCCATACTAGAACCGCTTTGGGCACATCAACAGCTGGATCAAAATTGGGTGTCCAACAATTGAGGTACAACCCTTGCATACCCATCAAATATGACCCACTTTGAAATATCAGATCCCAGTCCTCCTTGGAAATGAATTCAAACAGGAAGAACCCTCACTCGACTGCATAGCAGGTGACACTATTGGAGGTCATGAACCTCCAATTTTTTTGGATCCAATTATCAATAGTGTGAGGAGAGGTCCAAAGACCTATAAACTAGCCAACTAACACTAAATCTACAAGTGAGATTGCTATTTACATAGGTTGGTCCAACGAAAGGGTTATCACTGGGACTTCATCTAATATTTTATCAAATTTGGGCAATGGACTAGAGTCTGGCTTATTTCCTTGTACGGAAAGGAGGCACTTGAAAGCTTTTATAGCTGCAATGGGTGGGGGGAAGAGGCAAATCCTCGCCTCCTATGATTCTCATGGAAGAACCCTAGACCAGACGAACAAGAAACCCTTACAGAGAGACTATATGTGAATACTAAGAGTGAAAAACTATTATTAAGAATGATAACATGTATACAACTTTATTATGAATTCCCTTCTTATATTTGATGGCTAAGTGAAATTGTTGTAAGAATCCCATCCATACAAAGTGCCTTGATTGTTGTAGTTTAGTTTGTGATTGTATATATTGTAATGGTTGATGATCAGTATGTATGATTGTTTCTTTACCCATTAAGTAATGTTTCTATTTCTTCAAATTTTGTATGAACGCATATAACTCTTTATCATATGTGGGATAGTTAGTTACTAATTTAGAGAAGATTTCAAGATGATAGCATATTCATTTCTTGTGTTGTATTAATTATACCCCCATGGTATAACCACTAGCATTATTTTCAATCTCAAATGGTTGTTGTATATTTGGCAATACAAGCACTAGTGCTATACTGATCTTCTCTTTCAAAGTGTCAAAGGATTTCTGCTATTTTCCTCCCCACTAAGATATTTGTTTCACACTTTTCAAAGCATGTAAAGGAGAATAAATAAATGAGAAGTTAGCAATAAAATTCCTCCAATATTGAGTTGCTCCCAGGAAGCTTCTAACTTTTGTTACATTATTAGGCTTGGGCCAATTTCTAATGACCTCAAATTTAGAGGGATCAATCCTCAGTTCAACACCCCCTATAATGTAGCCTAAATAAACCAAATATGTCTTTCCAAACTCACATTGGGACAAATTCAAATACAATTTCTCCCTTGTTAAAACATCTAGTACTTGCTTAACATGCTTAACACGATCTTCCCAAGTTCGATTGAATATAAGTATGTCATCTAAGTAGACTATTACAAAGTCATCAATGAATGGCCTAAATACATCATTCATATCCCACATGAAGGTAGTGGGAGTATTACGGAGGCAAAAGAGAATAATTATCCATTCAAACAAACCCTGTTTAGTTTTAAAAGTAGTTTTCCAAATATCATCTTCATGGATTCTGATATGATGATAACCACTTCTCATGTCTAACTTAGTGAAAGAAATTGCATTCTTTAATTGATCCAAAAGATCATCAATTTTGGGAAGAGGATATCGATTATTTACCATGATTTTTTTTAACGTTCTAAAGTCCAAGAATACCCTCCATGCACCATCTTTCTTTGATACCAATACAACTATTGAACCACATGGAGAGGAACTTAGTAGAATGTCCCCTTTCTTGAGCAACTCTTGAACCTGCTTCTTGATTTCTGTATTTTTTTATCACTGAATACTGATACATACCAATATTTGGAAGAGGAGAATTTTGTCGCAAATGTATCTCATGTTGGATTTCCCTTTTAGGAAGTAATATTTTAGGTTACTGGAATACTACAACATATTTACCAACAAGCTTAACCAATTCATCTTTAAGTTCAGGATCAAAACCTTTAAAAGCGTCATAGTTATCAACATCTTTATCCTTAACAATCACAAGAACAAATTTTTTACTAGCATTTACTAATATCTTTATTTGGCTTACAAAAATAAGAGATAAGTTATTTTTGATATGATGAGCTCTAACAATGTACTAGATACCATTCTTGGCAAGCTGGTACTTGTTGTATTCTCTGTAAAACATCACTTTCCTTTCATAAAGATAAGGAGTCCCTAACACAATACCACATATATCAAGAGGTACTATATCCAAATTAACCTCATCAATAAAACCAAAAGTGATGGAAAACCTAAGTATACATTGATTAGTAACTTGTAACTATGCATTTTCATATGCCCATCCAAGCTAATATTATTTAGGGTGTGATGTAGTTTCCAATATAAGCTTGTTTACAATATATTTGTATATAAGGATTTCTTGTGAACCACTATTAAATAAAGTATATATTTTGGTATATTTAGAGATTACCCTTACATGAAATAACTCACTCCTTTTCTTCTCATAAGACATACTATGTATGCTATCTATTAAAGGTAGAAAAAGACTTTTCCATTGTGCTTCTAAAACAAAATCGAGAAGATTGAGTATAAACTCTGCATACAAACACAAGGAGCTCCCCTGAAACACAGTTCAAGAAAAAAATATTTGGAGATATATGGACCCACCTTGGGAATCCTACATGTACCTCACTCTGCATTGGAATTCGAACTCAATTGTACCTTTTCCACCACTTCAAATTGTGATTTTTATAGTGTATAAACCATGGTTACAAAGGCCAGTGGGTGTGCCATTTTTGGGGATATAATTCTGATACAAATTCAAAAAATTATTGTGCAAATCCCCTTCAAAAAACATGGGCACTAGCCCAATGGTAACATGTTGGGATTGTAGGTGAAGGTCCCAAGGTCAAATTTGTGGGCTCCAATTTTGTTGGTAACAAATATGATATGGATACATTATGGTTACAATATATATATATATATATATATATATATATATAAGGTTTTATTTGGCAGAGGAGGTAACAGAAGAAGAGTTGGAAAAGATAGATCACTCCTTTAGAAAAGGTAAGAGCCCAGGTCATGATGGATTCACAATAGAATTTTATCAAGGCTTTTATGATCTATTAAAGCATATTATGTTGAAGGTAGTAAGAGAATCTCAAAGATAAGGGAAGGTTCTATGAGAACTTAATACAACCTTTATATCTATAATCCCTAAAAAACAAGAGTCTTCTTCCTTTGAGGACTTCAGACCAATCTCGTGCTGCAATGTAGTATGCAAAATTATAGCTAAAATCATAGCTCAACGTCTGAAGCCAATTCTTAGCACTATTGTCTCTAAAGAACAGTTTGGGTTCCTTTTCAACCGATAGATCCATGATGCGGTATCACTAGCTAAGGAGTCAATCCGCTCCATTAATAAGAACAAAAGCAAAGAATTCATTCTGAAACTAGATCTGTCTAAAGCCTATGGCAGGGTGAGTTGGACCGTCTTGAGATTGATTTTGTTGTAGATTGGAGTCATAGTGGATATAGTTAACTATATAATGGCTTGTATACAGTTTGCCTCAGTTGTGGTACTTATTAATGGATCCCCATCTAGTTTTTTCAGACCTTCCAGAGGATTAAGGCAAGGGTGCCCTCTTTCCCATTTTCTTTTCCTTTTGATAGGAGACGCTCTAAACATATTAATTCAACAATCTAAGAGCTCAAGATCTTACACAGGAGTAAAGGTCTCTGATACTAAAGAGTTGTCTCATATCTTGATTGTGGATGATGTGGTAATAATGGGGGAAGGTACTTTGGAGAATATCAAATAAAGGAAATAGATCCCGGATCTATATAAGAAGACCACATGGATGCACATAAATGTGGAAAAATCCATTCTCTCTAAAAAATTATATTCCAGAAACAGTGAAGAACGGGTTAGTAACAGAGATCCCCTATATTTTTAAACACTAACAGAAGGTTTTAAATATTTAGTGTTCCTTCTTAAACCAAATTCATATTCATTTAAAGATTGGCTATGGCTATATAAAAAGATAGAAGGATGTATAGGTTGTTGGATGAACATGTTTCCATCAAGAGGAGGGAGATTGGTCCTCCTCAAGGCGGTTATTCAGAGTATCCTTGTTTATTGGGCTTCAATAGCCTATATCCTGAAAGGAATTCTACAAAAAATACACAAGAAGTACTTTTCCTTTTTGTTGACTACAAGCAAACAATCAGATGGAATTCCATTAGTCAAATGGAAAATGGTGGCTAGCATAAAAGAGCTTGGAGCTTGGGGTATTAAAATCCCCTTCATATTTTTCCAATCCCTAATAGAAAAGTCTCTATGGAGGATGATCCAAAACCCAAGTTCTTTATGGGGGAAAGTGACAAATTTGAAATATTTCCCAAAATATTCCATTATTTATTGGATAAGGAAACCGTGAAAGTCTTACAAAGATTGATCCATAGGATGGAAAGGATTTGTCCTCTTCTTTCCTTTGATCGGAAACTAGTTGGAATGGTTTGTTGGGAATGGGAAGAAAGTCTGGTTAGGAGAGGATCTGTGGATAGGTGTTGGGGATGGTTATAAGCTCTCTTGTGACACAATAGAGAAAATTAAAAGACACAGAATAATCAATATTAATGAGGCAAGCTCTCAAACTTCATTGGCATATGGAAAAACAATTTAGAAAAGTGCAGAAGACCTAGGATTAGAAGGTAGCTCAAAGGATGAATGGAATGTGTTTACCACTCTACTACAAACCTATTTTATTCATATAGAAGATGATGTCGAGGATAGATGGTATGGTCGAAAAACACAACAACAGGGGAATACATGATGAAGCTTGATTATCTGAATTTGGCCACAGAATCTTTTATAGGAGAAAAACTACATTGATGGTACTATGTTTGGAAGAATGCAGGCTCTATAAAGGCCAAATCACATTATGGATAGCCCTGAGTAACAACTATTAACCTGGAAAAATATCATAAAAAGAGTATGGAAAAGATCAATTTGGTGCGTTTTATGTCATTCAAATGAGGAAACAAGATCTCACTTATTTGTTTTCTGTCAATATGCAAAGTTAGTTTGGAAGGAAACCGCCAAAGAGCTAAGATCTAAAGAAACACATAAAGGATATTCTCTAGAATAGAAGTGCCATTCTTGGTGGACATACAACTCAATATGTCATTTCAATTCCTTTCCATCCTCTTTCATTTATGGAATTTGGTGGGCTCGCAACATAGCCATATTCCAAAACCACCTTATTTCACAAGAGGCGACAATGACCCTTATTGTGCGATGGACTAAGGAACACGAAGCAAAGGAAAAAAAATCAAGCGTTAGTTCCTGATACCACTGGTCATCAAAAAGGATACTCCATGGGCCTATTTTGATGGCACAAGCCAAGGACAACCTCCTTTGGGAGGATCTGGGTGTGTATTATACTTTATAGAGAATAACAAATTACAAATCAAATTTGCACCGGGGCATTGTATTAATAGCAAAGTGGAGGTCACAACCTTTCATTCAATATTGTAATTGGCTATAAAATGAAATTTAACTGGTCTTGACACATATGGAGACTCCAAAATGGCTTTTGATTGGGTCAACAATAAAATACAAATTAAAGCACCACATATTCAATAGCTCCTTAGAGTAATATGAAGGCTCTTTGACTCCTTATCTGTATTTTCCATAACACATATTTAAAGGGAATTGAACACATAGGTAGATCAATTATAAAAAATGGCATTGCTTTTAGTTCTAGGCCAGACAGAGATATATGAGGTCCGAGAAGGATAACATTAAAAAATATACAAAGATCCTTTTTGGAGCAGAAGTATGATGTAATGAATCTCATGCTACTATAATGTACTTTCATGTAAGCATAATGAATCCACGAATGTATATCTTGAGGGAACATATTCTCTTTTTGTATGATGATTGACATGTATGATATGAGGCAACATGCCTTCATGGGATTGGAAGCATTGAATGTAAGTCCAATGAGGACAAGCCATGACCATTCTTCTTGAATGATTGATACTTTTCCATTTGGAAGATATATATAATGTTTGAATCATTCTATGGACTTTGGTTGATATAATATATATGTTGAATATAATATATAGCTCCGTTGAATTTGTGATATGGTTCCACCACACACCATGGGGTTGAGGGTTTAGGCCCTCGATCCCCCCTTTTCCGTGAATACCATGTAACTTAACTTTAAATAAAAGATTCAAATATGGTATAATCAACAACAATTGTGACAGAATGGTAAGGCTTTGGAACTGTGGACGAGATCCCCCCTTTTTCCATGAATAACATGTAACTTAACTTTAAATAAAAGATTAATATATGGTATGATGAGCAACAATCACAATGGAATTGTAATTCATTGGAATTGTGGACAAGAGGTCAAGAGTTTGGACCTTTTGGATTGCCCCAAATTTTTGGTAGAGAGAGTTGTGATGTGGCCAACCAGACTGCCACATGGTAGCCTCTAGTTTGTCCACTTTCTTGTAGCTTGTCAAATCCAATGGCATGTGTAAAAATATAATAGGTCCATGTATCATGTCAAACCTAATTCTATGTGTTGAAATATAATAGGTCCATGTATCAAATAATTACCAACTCAACAGTCCATATCAACTTGTAACTAGCCATGTGGCACAACATGGTGCTGTTGTATGGTCCACCTGTACAGGCCATATGCCACACTATCGGTGTGCCATGTGGAATTTTCCCCTTATTTAAATGTTTATGAAAAACTTCATAACTCAATATCTCTACCATATAGTGTTTGTTTGAGATGAAACAAGCATTGTCAGAAATCTCTCAATGAGCTCTACATGACGGTGTACACATGGTGAGCCAAAAATAGTGAATATGTACATATGTTTCCATAAAGCTACACAAATATAAATCTATACAAAAATAAATGAAGTGGTTAAAGAGCTCAATATGATGCAAATTGAACTGAATCGAGGTGCTTAAGTAACAAAGAATATATTGTATATAATGAACCCACACTATGAGGAGAAAACATGAAATCAATAAAATGTTGGATGCTAGGTTGACCTTTCTAGTAGAGTCATCATAATGGATCGATTAGATTGTGATATATGCATGAAAATAGGTGGAACCCATGCGTGTGTTAATTTCCATAGACTCAATAAGGCATGCATATATAACCCATTTTCGACCCCATTTAGTGATGAAAGTTTTGAATAAGTCACAAAGAATGAGGCATACTCTTTAACATATGGGGTTTTGAGATATCATTAGCTCCATATAGATAAGAAAGATAAGAAAAAAACATATTTTTGTAAGGAAAGGGGTTCATACACCTACAATGTTATGCCCTTGAAATAAATAATGTGATTGTTGTATTTCTCATCGTGGTCATTCATATTCATAAGTTTTTATAAGTATTCTTAGTTGAATAGAAAATATATAGTTTAAGTTTAATAAAGGACCGTATTATGAAACTCGAGTTGATGTTGGATAGGTGTCAACAGATGCAACTATCACTAAGTACTAGGAAGCGCATCTTATTTGCCATGTTGAATGTGTTGTTGGGTTTTATTATGTTTAAAAAGGGAATATTGGTTGACCAAACTAATATATCAGTGATTGTAAGTTTTCTTGTACGCGAGAATGGTTTTGCACTTTGATATACGCTAGGACATAATGTACCACTATAGGTTTATCAAAGGTTATATGAGTTGAGGATGTAGATGGAAGAACTATTGTGTAAAGGAGTCCATTTTATATGGATTGAAGCTCATGAGGTTGGGTTTGCAAAGTTAAAACATAGGATGGTAACAACTTTGATTATAGTTTTTTAGAGTAGAGTAAGACATTTCATGTACATGTGGATGCCTTTGGCATCTCACTCATAAATGATCTAGCACAATTGTGGTAAGAAGGAAAACATGATAACCCAATCTACTTTGTTAATAGAAATTTCACATAGCATAAATACACCACAATGGAACAAGAATGATTGGCCATTGTGTATGTGCTCCAAAAATTTAGACATTAACTCCTATGCCACTCATTTAATTTTTTTACTGATCACTACATGTCAAAATTTTCATTAAATAAGTTGATATTAGAAGCTTTGAATTGTACCCTTAAGACAACACACTTTAAGAGTTAAGTCATTTCTAAAACATACACCATCCTGAAAACACCATTGATCCCTTTAGAAAACTGCTTAATACTGTGGCACGACACATAAATATTCTAAAATAATTAAACTAGGCCATTATAAGACAAGTCAAGGGTCCTTTCGATAGTCAAATAATCTTAGGAAAAGGAATCATAGGATCGTGGGCCAATGAAATCACTCGGTATCATAATCTATCCAGATAGAAAGAGATGAGAGAGGATATAAAACCAAAGACTCTATCTACATGTGGGGCGACTTTTATTTGGTGTTAAGAAAAGTTATTTGCAGGTAGCTAACTCTAGGATGTAGTACTTGCTTAGAACTATAACTAAAGTAAAATTCTTTTGACTCCCTAGTAACCAATCAATACCAATCAAATTTCCCATAATTATTGGTTCCGTGTGTGTACCCTAGATATTTATCACCATCATTCAAATTGATATTAAGAAATAGGAAATACCATCCCATAACTTCCTACTATGAGCATCCTGCTTAGGGACATATAGTGAAAACTTATCAATATTGATTTCTATACTCATGGACTAAAAAAAGAGTTGTAGAATATATTCACGATGTCTACCTTCATCCTCATAACATAAAAAAGGTACGACATCATCCATAAAAAGTAGACGAGTCAATTGTCCTCTCCTCCTTATAGTAAAACCATACACCTTCCTTTTCCTTCTTGCATCAAGTATTTACCTATTGAGCCCTTCCACAACTGATAATAAAATATCGGAAGACAATGGACACCCTAGATCAGCCCCCTAGTGGGTCTAAAGGAATAAAATCTTAATCCATTAACAAGAACAACAATTGAAGAGGATTCCACACAAGCCATGATCTATTTAACCACTCGAATGCTAAAACCAATACAAATAATTGATAGTCTAAAAAATAGATAGGATACCCAATCATAGGTTTTATATAGGACCGTTTTGAGTACTTTAGTAGGGAGGTAATATGACTCAATGGAATGTAGTTCCTCCTGCGTCATACCAATACCCTCATGAATCAATCTACGCCTCAAAAACCCTAATTTCCTAGAGAAAATAATCTTAAATAGCAATGTGTTAATATGAATAACAACCACCTTGGAGATAATATTATATATGAAATTACAAAGTGAGATCATTTGGAATTCATTGTGAGAATTTAGGCAATCTAAAATTTGGGAATCAAAGTAAGAATATTGGATTTAATAATCCATAGAATCTTCCCATTTAACTACATATTCTCAACTTCTTAAAGTAAATAATCTCAAACAAACTCATAAAAATCAATAGAAAACTTTACAGTCCACCCCTCGGGCCCATTGTTGTTATATTTTTGGAAGGTGTCAAAACCACCTAGAGTTATTCCTTAGTCACTGTCCTACTATCAACTCCTTACCTCCAAGGTACTAAAGCGACTTGAGAACTAATGTTCCCTTTTGACCTAATACAATAGGTGTTTCCTCTTGATTCCTTTGAATTAAAGGACTCCTAGACTCTAGAGGATGGTCCATCTTCAAAATCAGACAACTAAGAGGTAGGTATTTTAGCAATATGTGGTTGGCCTACTTTTCCAAATCCGCTTAAAGAGGAGAATCTTACAAGAGAGACCTTATTTTGTTTAGGTTATAAATGCTGAAAAGATTTGCCAACATATGCATCCAAACCTAACAAATAACTTCCAACATTTTCTAAATATGTTATTGAAAAATAACCAAAACATGACTTAACTTGATGAGGAACATAAGGTGAGGTTGAGACCTTCGAATATCCTTTATTAGTACTTTGAATATGAAAGGCTTTAGAAATACCTTTGATTGGGAGAGGGGTCTCCTCATGTTATATCCCCATGGAAAAATACTTCTATGGAACCTCCTTATTGCTAAAATAATCCTCGAACCTACTATCACCCCATATTTCTTCTTCAAAACCCTCACAGCTCAAGTGATTCAAGATGTCATTGAGACTAGTTTTATACTAGAATATAGAGTCCAAATATTTATTTTCTTTTTGAGTCACAACCATTTATAAGCGACTATTTAACTATCTCCCTTCTTTTGCAATATAAGTGTTTAATGAATTAGAGGTAGGATTAGTTGCATCCCTAGGATACACTAAATGGGCCTCCAAGACAACTTTGTTCTCTTTTAGAGAAACCACTTCTAAAGTATCTTCACACTTTGCCTTGGATCCATAGATTCATGAATTATAATTCCTTAGAGTGTGACCACATTTATTGTTCCAAATTTTCTTCCTAAAAGGCATCGAGTAGTTTTCCACAACATGTCTAAATAAATGACAACTCGCACAACAAAAATGAACATTGCATTTATCAAGTATTTGTGTATGAGTCTAGTTTCCCACTTCTATTTCAATACTTTTTTCTAACCCATCATAATGATGGATATTCACCAAAATATCAATGACAGAATGGAGTGCACAGTATTTATAAGACGGACCTACAATCACGGCTTTCACCAGTTTCTTTAAATCCCATTAAAATTATCATTATATAGTTCTAATTGAAACCTTGTAATCTAAACCCATACTGGAACGACCTTTATTACTTCTCACCAATGATCACAGTATGGATTCTAGAATTTTAAGTTGAGGATGCATGAACAACAAAACTAGCTTCCACTTAGAATTCTCATTACATCCTCTCCCAAAAAAACCTTTAAACTTATCGAACCATTCATCAAAATGTTAAATATCATACGGTACACCGAAAATTTTCCCAACTACTTTTGATCCAGCTTAAAAAAATGCAAATAAAACAAACTACTCCATAAAACTTACTTACCCTCAAAGGAACCATACAAGTTGAGCAAGGTCACTATGCAGTCCATACTTTAATTATAGACAATAGGGTAATGATCCACTCAAAAAGTCCTAAGAACCCGGGGCAATGAAGTCCTACACATTTTTGTTTTGATTTTGAGGAAACAATGAGGACAACTTTATTCTAAGGTGGGGGGGGGAGGGGCGATATTGTAATACCCCAATTTTGGATCTTGGAATGTATTGAATCAGATTATGTTGAGTGATGTAAATGTGCTACTAAAGATTCCTAGTGGGGAGCTCAAGGCTGAGGTCTGACTAGTGAATGGCTAGGCATGTATAATGTAAATATTTATATATGGGACATGTGGTTGGCTTGTCATGATGAATACAAATCTATGTAAATATTATGACAACAACTGATAAAATTAGGCATTGCTAGAACTTGTGTGTTAAACATGGCCTCTTTTAAGTCTAAGAAGGCATTCATAGTTTCATGATTCCACACAAAGGAATTCTTCTTGAGATATTATGTTAAGGGGACAACAATCCTCCCATATTTCATCACAAAATTTCAATAGTAGCCATCAACTCCTAAAAACCCACGTAATCTCTTCATGGTTTTGGGACATGACCAATCTTACATTGCCTCAATTTTGTTGTGGTTCACTGACACCCCATTGTAACCGATAATGTGACCCAAGTATTCTACCCCTCAAGCCATAGAATCACATTTTGAACTTTAAGGAACAATTGGTGATCTCGAAGGAATTGAAATGATCTATCCACAAAATTTACATCAACATCCAAAATTTTGATTTAAATCAAGATACCATCAAAGAAGACAAACATAAAATCATAGAGGAATGGCTTAAAGATAATCTTCATGGGGCTCTAAAATTTATATGGGGCATTGCAAAGTCCAAATGGCATTACTGAGAACTCATAATGGTCGTCATGTTTGTGAAAGTGGTATTCAAAATATCCACCTCTTTCATCCATACTTGGTGGTACCTTGAACAAAGGTTGAGAATAGTGAAGAATTCGACACCATGGAGCTCATCCAAGAGATCATCAATAATTGGGATGAAAAAATAGCTTTAACTCTCAATTTATGGAGAGCACAAAAATTAGAACACATGCACCAATTTCCTTCTTTCTTTAATACCATGAAAACTAGCAATGAATAAGGACTAGTACTTAGACAAGTGACTCCGAGCCCCATTAGTTGTTGAATAATATTTCCAATTTCATTCTTCTGGGAAAATGTGTGCCAATAAGGACATAAATTTGGGGGTTGATTTCCAAGAATCAAGGGAATACCATGATCATGATCACTACATGAGGGGGATGATACATGGGGTGTGTCAAAGACCTTTTCATTTTTGGTTAAAACCCACAATGAATCAAGGTGAATTTATGGGGTGGGGATATCCATGTTTATCTCCTTAAAATATATGGTGACTGGGACTAAAATGTGCAACCAATATGCCCTAAGGACAACATCACAACCACCCATGTTGATGACAAACATATGGAAACATATTCCAAAGTACTAATAATTAGTGCCTCACTATTATTATCTGTCACGACCATACATGAAGCACCATTGGTAATGGCATGACAGAGGGTATGCCAGGAAGACATGACTAAGGGTGCGTGGAAATTCTGTATGGTTTTGGTAGCCTTGGTCGCTAGCTCATGAGTAATGGTCGTGAGACAAACACGATGATGTACTATCATGCTGGCTATGAGGACCAATGATGTCTAGTCGAGTAGGACGAGAAAAACCAACGAGGCATTGTTTAGCAGGTTCGTCGGAGGACGACACGATTGGAAACATGATGTGCAATGTGTCATCCATGTTAGGACAAGAGCGTGGATGGATGCAACGAAGGTATGTGATCGAGTGGAGCCAAGACAAGACCTTCGGTCACCATAAGGTATTGAGACTAAATGGGCGATATCATCATCATATGTTGGGCAGTCGATCATTCAAGTGTTGTTGTCTTGGGGGAGGTAATGGCGTAGCATTGTCTATGGTTAGGTGCTCATGGTGCAACATTGCTTACAGTGAAAGGAGGATTTGATATTTTACAAAAATCTAAGGTGTCTGGCTTGGGTTTAGTAAGGAGGTTTCGGTGTGGCATATTCCAGGTGGTACTTGCGGTCGATAATCATGCCCAACTAGCAATTTCACGTCGGTACTTGTTGTTTTTAACGTGTGTTCATCTAGCATCTCTATGTGAAGGCTGGGCCCACCTTCCCACAGGGATTGCTGAGTTAATTTAGGCATTTTTACTTATTCTGTTGTGCGATGTTATGTTAATTTTATTTCTTCACAGGAAGCTGTAACAGTTGTGGATTTACAATGTGTTATTAATTGCATTTCTTGGAAATCTGTAGTGGCATGGTGTGACAGTCGACTGAGTAGGACGATTCTTTATGCAATTTGCGTGGTAGCTGTAATAGCTCTGTTCATCCTTAGATCCTTTAGTTGTTGTTTCCATGAATCCTTGGAGTTTGTTCCTTACTTTTATGATGCAGAATTTCATTCCTGTATGTTGAATTCATAGGATAGATGAACTCAATTTCTGTACTTTGAATCCCTAAATTAATATTCAATTCATGTCTTTGGATTTCTAGAATAATCAGATTAAGATAGTTGGGTTAATCATTACGTGATTGGAACAGGATCTCCTTTTCTGCAAAAGTAATCTAGATGTGATTTCATCTTTCAATTTCTAGATTAAGAATAGCAGAAGGTAATTGTGACTGTATTCTTTAGAAGGTAACTAGATTAAAATGATTCTTGGGATGAGCATAGCCGAATAGAGGATAGGATTTTTCATTTACAACAATTAAGTGTTTAAGCATATACTATGCATGTTATCCTTGAAATACAAGACTTCCCCGGGTTGACAATAAATATTGCACACTCTGTATATTAGCTATAATTCATTTGCATATTGGGTGCCCAACAACTACATTATATATTGGCATTTTTAAGATCCATAAAAAAAAAACATTTAACATTTGTATATACTACAAATAATCATATGTACAAAACATTTCTACAAGTAAAATTGTCAAGAAAAAATATGTATATATATAGGTAAAAGTTTGTATAGTCTATCAAAATACAAAATGGTGATTCTCATATCATACAAAAATTTTCCCTTGTATCCCCACTATGCATCATCATCCTAGATCATCTGTGTGAACTACTTATAGTCCATGTCACTCATGATAACATATGATGGAATTTTCCACCCTCCTGATGAACCGTAACCAGGAATGAGGTACTCCTACTACCCATCATTGCATCATCTCTAAAAGATCCTCAACCTTTATCATGGGCACTTTCTTAGTTAAAGCAGTGAAATTTCTGAGGGCATTAGCCAATGTATAATTGACATTTGTAGGTTCCTTAACTTAGATCCTGCGTCTAAATCATGGGAACCCCTCGGGTCGTACTGGTCCAATATCTATATATGACTGATGTTGAGTTAGTATCCACCACCAAAAACATATTGTTGATTCCATTAACTATAATCATAACATAAAACATTATAATCAAGGAAATTATTTGAAAAGAACTTACTAATCACACCTAATGCAGTGTTAGGAGGGACTACCATGTCTGGATCTCTATTGAAATTTATCCCTACATAGGGATAGTCGTTGACAGCTATCACTTGGTGCTCCCACCAAGTGAAGAATCATCCTCAAATGAATGAGGATTTCATCCCCCTCACAATCACAACATCAACCCTATCCATCTAATAATATCAGGCTCTCATATATCCCTTGGATCTACATATACTCGTGGACTCATAGAAGGTACCCGCTCGAAGAAGAAAATGCATAGGAGGCTCCAAAACCCAAATTTTTTCATATTCCCAATATTTCATCTTACCATTTTGGATTTTAAGTATCCGAATAGTGTAGTACTCCAATCATATATCATAGGCTGAAGGTATTGCACAACATAAAACATTTGTGTTTAAGAGGCCTGGTGCACCATTGTCGATCTCATCACTTAACCAATGGCCATGGATATAATATTGAGGCTCATATCATCAATGTCTTTGATTGGAGCTTGTGTACCAACCTTTTGTGTCTCGTATCTGCACCAGACTTCCATATACTCATTGATGTCCATCCCCTAAATACTATGAGCTTTGAATCTAGGCACTTATCCTCAACAAGAGAGTCTGGTAAAAAAATATATGTCTTCAGCCTCTATTTTAAGAGGTTGACCATATAGCATGAAGGAATTACCCTTTGGATCCCAGTACCCTATCAAAAGTTGTAATAAACAAATTTAGGCATGCATATTGTTCACTTCAAATAATTTCACCAACCCACAATTTTGAAGTGCTTGCATTTATTTGAGGTCTTCAAGGACATGATTATCAATTTCCCTGTGTTCTCTTTCCCTCCATTCTATCACCATCTTGCAGACAAAACGGTGAATTGCAGTTTAAAAAATTCAATTTTCCCCCTTTCTGCAATCATACATGGGTTGTAGTGCATACATGCATGCATATACACACCCTATAGTGTACTATTGTAGTGCATACAGGCATGCATATACACACCTTGTAGTGTACTAAGGCATGTACGAACTGGTTCATACATGCCCCGCACCAAAGCATCACACGTATGACAATTTTTTCAAGTAGGAATTTCTTAAAAATAAAAAACTATAAATAAAATGCAATAAATGAATAATGGAATGAAAGAGGAGGTCAAGATTTCCTACTTGGATATAGCGACACCTAGAATCGTTGCTCACATCCTTTGAAATCGTCGCTTGAAGATCAAGGTAGTATGGACACCAAAAACTCATTTTTTTCCAATTCTCCAAATGATATGGTAAAAATGATTTTTTGCCTAATTTATATTTCATTTTTACCCACTTTCCTATAGTTGGATAAGTTTTTGTCTTTGGGGACTAATAGTGAATGTATTTGAGTGTTACTTGGCATATTATATTGGAATTTTGTACAAGGAGATGATTATTTTTCGGCCTCATTGTCATTTTAATAGGTATTATTTTCATAAACTAGCATATAGGTTAGGTTTTCCTGCCTTTACATTATGCATTATCCAACTCAATTTCGAAACACCCTAGGGTTTGTTTGTGGAGTTATGACATTAAAATTTTTCTACATATTTATGTTATTTATCCCAAAATAGATCCTTACTTTATTTATGCTTATGTATTCCTAGGTTTGGGAGTTTCTTCGTAGTGTTTCATGACTTAATGTTGAAGACTCATTCTTCTTCCTTATCTTATTTTTCTATCCATTTTCCTATAGGGGACTCTAACTGTATTTTTTTGTTTCATTTATAAATGTGTTGCATCTTTCCTGCTTGTGCTTTTGATCCTAATGTCAACTTCTAGCTTAATTCTATTAATAAGCCACATCTACAATCTCATTATCATTAAGTCTTGCATCGTTTTTCTTTTTCAACTTGACACATGTTTACCAGGAGGAAACACGCTTTGAGTGTCCTTATCTTGCACATGCTCCTAGAATTATGCATAGGTTTGTTTCTTGCGCTTGGAACTAGTTCGCTCGTCATTGACACTTGTTTCCTACCATGTATTTTAGCATCATTTTATTCCTTTTCAGGATTTTATAATATCAAAAAGACAAAAAAATCAAATATTCCAAAAATATAGAGGGGAATATTTAGTTATTATTTATCTTTGGTAGCAGTCGTGTCACCTTTGAACAATGCACATTGTTTTTAGTATTTTTTTCTCAGCAATTTGGGTTTCTAGTATGGCCTTAGGAAACTAAAATCATTTATACATTGTCTCCTTTGACTAGTTACTCTTCTAGTCACTCTGGAGAAGTATGTTGATGTCTCATGTGTATGATAGACTTAAGTCTCATTCATTCTTTAGTTTATGTTGCCTCATACAATTATTGTGTCATGCTTATGTCCCAAGGAATTTTTTCCGCAATCCCTCAGAACTCTTGACTTTAGTATGTCCGCTTTCTTGTGTGTCAAGTATGCTTCAAAATCAATAAGTTTGTCTTACCATATATTTGGCCTTTTGATACTACCTCATGTTGGATGATGGGGATTCCTTAATGCGTTGACTTCAACTAATCTATGTTTGGATAGCGATATAGATTCATTTTAGTACATTGTAGCTTACAGTCGTTAGTGGCAATTTTCCTCGCTACTAATAGTAGGAATACATGAATGTCCCCTAATCATCAGAGTCTATAAGTTTTCAATGTCAAGACATCATTCACACTTTTTATATTGTACTATGTACCTTGCCTCTCATTATCATTATTGGTTAGTTAGCTCGTTTTTGTTAACGTCATACATCAATGATCGATAATCAAACAATGTATTATTGTGTTCGACATTAGGACTTTTATTCACATAGATTAGAATCATACCCGTGTCTGTTGGTTTGAAGAGATCGAAACCATTATAGTATCACATCTTTTTGTTATGACTTGAGTTGTGTTGGATTGTCATTTACTCATTTTATGACATTGATTCTTATGGAGATCGATATTTCTAGTACTTATTTACAAATATCTTCATTTGATTCTGAGACATAGATCCACTCTATACAGCTTCGTGGATATAATCAATTTTGACATGGATCCACAGTGTATTCATTTTTCATGACCATGATCACTTCTTATATGTATCGCATGCATTTCCAGTGTACTTGGTTTGGTGGAAATGCTCCTTATTACTCAGGATCATGGGTATGACCACCTCAGGAAAAGAGACTTATGACTTGTTCTGTTGTAGGTTACTACCCATGGCTAGTTTTTTACTACTTATTCCAAGTTCACCATGCACTTACTTCTGAATATAATGTATTTCAAAAATCAGTTGTCCTTCTAACCTCACACATTAGGAGGTCAGGAGGACCTCCTAATGTGTGAGGTCAAAAGGACAACCTCCTTGTTTCTATGTGGTTCAAGAAGACCATCCCTTCTCAGTTAAAAGCCTCAAAACCCCTATTTTATTCAAATACGCATTATGGAAGTGCATAGCACACGTATACATGCCCTGGAAGTGTCATACCCATGTATGGCATGTTTCAACGTTAAAATATAAATAATTATTGGGAAAAGTGAAATTAGTTTCACCAGTTCTAACATCCTTTTTCCCATGGATAACTATCATAACTTCCCTAATTGCCTCCCAAAAAGTATAAAAGTGGCTAAGGACAGAACGATAAGGAGGAGAGAGAATTGTAGCATCCTTATGCTAAAAACATCCTATTGAATCAACTACCATAATACCACTTCTACAAATAATTCCCCCATATATGGAAATCTGCATTTCTAGCAGCCTCACTTTTATCTAATCAATAAACTGCAACATTGTTTCTTTGGACTTGTTTTCTGTAGAGTACAGAGGAGTTGTGCATGTGTGTGGCTCAAGCAAAGAGAATTAGATTCCAATTCATAAAAGTGTCTCAACCAAGAGAATGTGATATCCTTCTTGTATCTCGGTATTGTTGGAACATTTTAACCATATAGACATTAGTCATGCAACATGCATGCAACATATTTGATCTCCCTAGTGTTTATACCATATTAGTTGACTTCCTAGTTCATCGTATTGTCATTTTTTATCTCATTATCCACTATCATTCCCTTATACATGATTTTATGACCTCGTTCACCCTCATCCATGATTTTATCCATCCACCATCAGTTACATCCAATTAACTGTGATACTATCAGTTAATCGGGCCACCTCTTCTAGATTTCATCACTATGGGTTGATAGTGAGCTCCGATGAACACTAAATGTCAACTAAACCTCCTTATGCACTAATAAATCATTATTTATCATTATTTAACTCCTTAATGCACCCTTTTGGTCCACCTAATGTCAGCTACTCTTAGTTAACTAATCACCATCATGATTTACAACTAGTTTTCAAATCTAGTGATGGTTCCTATGCAAACTAAGCCTGCCCAATGAGTGGATTCCAAATTCCTCCTAAGGATCATGAATTTATCTATTGAGTATGTATTATAAATGTAAATATATTTATTGAATAATATATGAATGGAAATTATTCCACTTGAGCATATTTCTCTTGTGTTCTGCTTAATATTTCTTCAAAATTTCTTCTCTACTCTCTATGAATGTAATAAATTATTAGTGAAGTTTGATATGTAATTGTTAAATTTGAGCATATAGATATGTAGACAAACACACAACTCACAAATAAGATCTCACAATTTACTCAACCATTGAAGAATGAAACAGTGCAAAAGGCTTGCAGCTGTGAATGCTTTCATTAATAAAAAAAGTAATCCAGATAATAATTACAATGATGTAAAATGGCTTTAATAGCCACAAGCAATTCGAATCCACATGAGGAAGTTCGAATTGATGACTCTACTTGACTGTAGGTAACCAAGACATTGTCTAAATCACTATTGGAGGACCCAGTAGTTAACTGTTCTTGTCTAAATCATAACTGGAGTTCTAAAACACAACCAAGTGTTACATTTAGTATTTAATAATGGTTAACTGACTGTGGTAGGTGAGAAAAACGCCCCACATGTGTGCAATTAATTAAACCATTATTTAACTGAATGTAGAGAGCTAGAACTGAATGTAACTGACTCCTAACTTGGCTTGACTAGTCATTAACTGAAGTGAACTGACCTTGGTTGGTTTTGGCACTCCCAGTTGCTTCCTAAATTGTAGGGATTGATCTAGGAGACTCCTAAACTTATGCAATCAAGTGCAATAAGTGGCAGTGAGCCTCAATTAGTGTTCCCCACACTTTGGTAACTGAAACATGTGCCCCAATTAGGTCAAGTTTAACCAATGGTACTAATGACTATAAATAGACTGGATGGACTCCCGATTTTGACATGACTCCCAATTTAGACATATGACCAAATTTGGATAAGGGAGGATTAATAATCCTAACACACCCCCTGAATGCTAACTTGGAAAAACTGTGGGCCCTGGTAAATAAGACCATAGGTCACCCATTACATCAAGTAAAGTAAAGTAACTGCTAAAAAATAAGGTGCTTGGGGAAAAACCACATGGGAAAAAAACCCCCCCTTCTAATTAAGCAGGTAGAATCAAGATCAATCTGGTTCTTCTGTGCACAGGTATCCTGGGGCCTGGCATGTGAACCTCTCCATCATATGTCTGGAGGAATCTTCCTCTTTGGAAGAAGAATGATATGCTCAACTAAATCAGAAATATAGATAGCTACCGGATGAAGACTGGACCCATGTAGAGCAACTGAAGTCAACTGAAAAGTGAGGAAAGGTTCTTGAGAATTCATAGAATGTGAAGAACACTCAAGAAACTGATATGTTTCAGCCATTAAAATCAAACCATGAGTGGTAAGAATAGCCCCAAGTGTTAGGATCAGGTGTCCAGGCGGATGCAGAAAAGCTTCCTCTTTACTAGTTCTGTGAGAAGATGAGCATGTGATCAATGGTAGAGAAGCACTGGGACTATTGAGAGCGAATGCTGGAGCTCCATAGTCTGATATAGCTTCTGAAATAGATAATGAATCACATAATAAAATATCAGCAACCTCATATGAGGAAACTAACACCAAATCCCCATCAACAGTTTTGAAGAGAAAGTGCGGTACTTGATTTTTCACACCGGAATTGGTGAGAGCAGCTACAAGCATGACTGAATGCTTTTGAATTTTAAAATATGAACCAAATAATATCAGATCAGAAATTAAAACATATCGAAACAGGTTCAAAACAGATCCAAAACTGTGAAATGGAATCAAATCCCCAGCAGCAGTTTTGTAGGAGACTTGCGGTACTTGTTTCTTCACACCGTTGATGAGAACAGCTACAAGAGGTATTGAAAGATTATGAATTTGATCTATTAAACCAAGAAATATCAGATCAAATCTAAATAATATCATATCAGATCCAATAAGGTTAATATCAGATTCAAGTAAATGGTTAACCGAGACGGTGGATGCACATCTTTCTTCTTCTTCAAAATTCTGAATTTTGGTGCATGCAATCCTGCAGGAATTTGCTGGAAAAACTAGATCATGGGGAGCGAATGGATCACTCTGGTAATATGATATTTCTTCCAAAATATCCAAGGTATCACATATTTGCATACCAGCAGCAACATTAGAGGAAGAAAAATCAAATTTCTCTTCACTTTCAGAAGCAATTACTAGTAAATTTTGCACAGAATTTAAAGGAAAATCACCGGTGAATGTTTGCATGGAAGTGCAGCAGAATTTTTCTTCAATATCAGAGATTTGAATGTCTTCTTCTGTTTCAGCAATATGAGAAGATGAGATATCAGAGATCTCATGAAATTCCGGAGCATCAGGAGAAGGAGTCACTGCATGGAGACTGTCTTCAATTCGAATTGACTGTGTAGAAGTTTCTGCTTCTTCTTTATCTTGAACAACTTCATCAGAGAGAGTGGAGGCCGAGCTTTTTGGATCAAGGATGTTTGTGGTGCTGGATGTGCTCCATGTGCTTCCAAATCCAAAGGTTATGTCCAATTTTCTCTAGATTTCCTTTGGATCTTTAATAGATCTACTGAGGTAGCGCATGCTAGGAGAAAGAGCCAGTTGCATTATTTCAAAAGCTTTATCCTTTGCCTTTAGCCAGTCATTATCACTCTCAAAATAATTTCTACCGAATCCATTAGACACTGAAAAGAGTTTTTGTCTTCTCAGACATATAGTCATATTCACCTCCCATTCAAAATAGTTTGAGGATCGGGTGAGAAGAGGAACTGATGAATTCATTTCGAAGTTGTACCTGCAAAACAAAAAAAATGATCCAGTAGGAGATCTGAGGAGGAGAAGTGCCTTGTCCGTCGAGGCTCTGATACCATGTTAAATTTGAGCATATAGATCTGTAGACAAACACACAACTCACAAAGAAGATCTCACAATTTACTCAGCCATTGAAGAATGAAACAGTGCAAAAGGCTTGCAGCTGTGAATGCTTTCATTAATAAAAAAGTAATCTAGATAATAATTACAATGATGTAAAATGGCTTTAATAGACACAAGCAATTCAAATCCACATGAGGAAGTTCGAATTGATGACTCTACTTGACTGTAGGTAACCAAGACATTGTCTAAATCACTATTGGAGGACCCAGTAGTTAACTGTCCTTGTCTAAATCATAACCGGAGTTCTAAAACACAACCAAGTGTTACATTTAGTATTAAATAATGGTTAACTGACTGTGGTAGGTGAGATAAATTCCCCACATGTGTGCAATTAATTAAACCATTATTTAATTGAATGTAGAGAGCTAGAACTGAATGTAACTGACTCCTAACTTGGCTTGACTAGTCATTAACTGAAGTGAACTGACCTTGGTTGGTTTCGGCACTCCCAGTTGCTTCCTAAATTGTAGGGATTGATCTAGGAGACTCCTAAACTTATGCAATCAAGTGCAATAAGTGGCAGCGAGCCTCAATTAGTGTTCCCCACACTTTGGTAACTGAAACATGTGCCCCAATTAGGTCAAGTTTAACCAATGGTACTAATGACTATAAATAGACTGGATGGACTCTCGATTTAGACATATGACCAAATTTGGATAAGGGAGGATTAATAATCCTAACAGTAATCTAGATCAGCCTATGAAAAACATTACATGGTATCATATGGTGAATGTGACATGGTATCATATCTTAGGAAATATAATCTTAGATTCTTCCAATAGTGCACCAGAAGTAGTGGAGTTACCATAGAAATCCTGGGGACAATTGCCTTGAAGCCATTGGATTTATCCATTGAAGTCTACCCAGGTTTGATGCACTCTTAAATGTTCCTACTATCGAAGTAAGGATATATTTTCGATTCTAATCATATTCCAATTTTTTTTCTTTGTGTCACTGGTGTCTACAACAACTTCATGGATTCGAATCATATTTCAAAGATGAGTGAATATCTTAAGAGACAATGTCTCTATGATGTGTCTATTGAAATTGTAAATGAGTCCTCTTATGAAGATAAGAGTGGTTAGCTAAGTGACTATGATAGAGCATATGGAATTATGTGTCTGGATATGTCTCCCAAGATGCATTATCTTATGGATTATGTTGAGTATCTGTTCGAGCTATGGGGCAATCCAGATAGAGATTTTGGTGTGTAGAAAGAAGAAGTTGATGTATGGAATGAATACAACACCTCCTCAATTGTTATCTCTCATGATGTCACGGGCACATGCGTTTCTCATGAATTCATTGTTCATGAAGAAGAAGATGCAGAATATTCAACCTTTGATCCAGTTCGACTTGTTCAACTTTCTTCCTCTATTTGCCAAGAAGCACCTTTACATGAATATAACATTACAATTGTTGTACCTATTGAATATATTTCCATTCATTCAGATTTCTCTTATGATTCTTCTATTTTTAATTCTAAGCAAAGTAAGCCAGTTGATGCTCTAGAAGTTGAAGAGCAATTTGATTCCTCTCTTTCTAATGAGATCATTGGTGTACAAGATGGTGATCTATTGATTGTTTTGGAGGTTAGATCATATTTTGAAAGTGATGCATTCACTATCCTTGGTCCAATGCCTCTGATGAAATCCTACTTGATTTCTAGCACCTATTCTCATAGTTGCAGTAAATATGGAGAACCTCATGAATTTTCTATCACATGACATACTTGGAACCTTGTTCCACATTATTGGAGTTAATATCACCTCCTTTGATTTGAAGTTAACGTTTTAAGATAATTCAAATTCGCTTGGGGTTGATCTCATCTATCATGGTTCAAAGTTCATGGCTCAAGCATATAAAGTTTCTTTTGGATTTGATCATAGGAAGTTCAAGTCTGGTGAGCACCTTCAATCTCTATTCTGTCAAAGTAACTCAATTGCTCTACATGGTTCTAGTCTCCATCATGCAGTTGTTTATGTACCTAATTAGGTTGAGAACATTCCTCTTATACAAAGAATAATATCCATATAGACATAATCATTTATTTTTTAGAGCAATTTTTTTGTTTCCTTTTCATGTCTAGTTTTTAGGAAGGATTTTCCCCATGTAGTTTTGCCTTTTTCCTTGGTTTACATGGTCAAATAATATAAAAGGCAACCATAGGCCTAATTGATTGGGACCTGAATTTAGCTTCATAACTCACATAAGTCAGGATTAATAGTGGGTGTTGGAATGTTTAAACCATCTAGACATTAGTCATGCAGCCATGCATGCATAATATTTGATCTCCCTAGTGTTTAGACCATATTAGCTAACTTCCTAGTGCATAGTATGTAATTTTTTGTCTCATTATTCACTATTAAACCCTCATCCATGATTTTAGGACCTCATGTTCCATAATCCATGATTTTATCCATCCACCATTAGTTACATTTAGTTAACTTGGCTACATTCAGTTACCTGGGCCACCTCTCCGATATTTCATCGCTCTGTGTTGATAGTGAGATCTGATGACCACTAACTTTCAACTAAAATTCCTTATGCACCCATAAATCATTAGTTATCCTTATTTAACTCAATGCGCCCTTTTGTTCCACCTACTTTCAATTACACTTAATTCACTGATCACCATATGGAGTTACAAATAGTTCTCAAGTCTAATGATGGTTCCTATGCAAATCAAGCCTACCCAATGAGTGGATTCCAAATGCCTCCTATGGATCATGAATTTCACTACTGAGGATGTATTATAAATGTACACATCTTGATTGAATGATATATGAATGGAAATTATTCCACTTTAGCAAATTTTCTCTTGTGTTCTTCTTAATATTTCTTCATAATTTCTTCTCTATTCTTTGTGGATGTAAGAAATTCTTAGTGAAGTCTGATATATAATCTATATCAACCTATGCAAAAGCTTATAGGTATTATTATTATATAAATAATTTTCTTTGTTGGCATATAATTTGTTAACTGGTTGTTTTTCATTAGCTTGGAAATTTAATGCATTTGAATTGCAACTAATTATTCTATTTTTGTAGTTTTTTTTTTGTATTTTTATTTTATTTGTTATTGTAGGTTTTTCAAGAACATATTTGGATCAAATTTTTAAAAAAATGGATCTTCTTCATCCATTGGATTACATGTAGGGTCTTGATCTTTTGTTTTCAATACTTTCATGAGTATAAATCTATTTAATTGCATTCTTAAAAGGATTGTCTAAATTTGCTTTATGGGGCATCGCTCTCTAATGGCTCCAGCCCATAGCCATTAGGGTATTTTCCCCAAAACAAAGAGAAGATGAAAATATAGAGAAAACAAACATGAAAACACCCTACAAGGTGTGAGGCCCGAATGTTATATTGTCATAAAAATAAAAGTAGATGTAGCGTAGGGAGAAGAGGCACCATGGTCTCCATCTAACAATGTGAAGATGTAAATCTTATGGTTTTCATCTACATAGTGTTTGATGTTGATGGGGGATAGTTGTATAATCATGGAAAGAAGTATAGAGAAAATCAACATGTCTATCAGAAATTTTTTGGCTAACGGGAAGAAAAGCATGATGGAAGTTTGCATGCTCAATCAGAACTATTGTACGGAACTACGTAAGGAGCTAGTTTGACTCCATGGTCCCCTAGAGGTGATATGTGAGAAATGATCAGAAATTAATAAAGAATTATCATCTTTGGACATAATAAATTTTTTCTTTCCAATGGTTGAAATGTATTACACATTTTTCCCATTAATAACATACCCATGAAAGGTTTTAGAGTCATCAAGTTGTTTTATACAATCTCAAAATGGAACGTTATATATTTGCTATCTCATATTTTCTATGCATTGTTTCTTGATATGCTTTGGTGTATATCACATACATATGCTTCACAGAAAAACCTACCCATTCACAATTGAATATTCCAGTTGCATAGTTTGGTGCAAAAGCACTATGTGTCCTTCCCAACATGGCGTGTTTCACTTTTTAACCCTTTAATTGACCTTGTAACATCACCATAAAAGAAGAATTGTAACCACAATATAAATTCTTAACTAAGGGCATCCCTATGTCACTTGATTTTACAATGGTGCACACGATTATCCTTTCTAGAAACTTATATTATTGATCCATGCACTTTCATACAACATTCAATTATTAATCCTTAAGTTTTCCTTTTTCTTTCTATCAATTTTCTTATTTGATGGAAATTGAATCCAAATTTTACAATGTTCTTTAGTCGTATGACCTTTTCTAAAATTGACAAGTGTGGCATCAATTGGGTCCATATGATTTAGAATATTACCAATCACAGGGGTGTAACTTTAGATTCATTAGTAGCACCTAAGAATAGTCTCTTTTGCATGACCCTCCCTTCATTATTCACATTTAGAAAGATGGTCAATGTCTTATTTGTTTTAATTGGGTTCCTTTTCACAAGGATAAGTGAGCTTCTTGAATACCACTACTATTCAGAGACAGAATTTTAGTGTATATATTTCCCCTATACAATTTTCTCGCCAACTTGGTATAGATCAATAATCCATGTTCTTCCATACTACGTTCCTTTATTGTATCCATGTATAAAGTCTAGTCCACTTAACCCCTTCCCCTACGCCTTTTCAAATATTTTATTTTGGGGCCATCATAATAGTTGTAATGATCATGAGTACCAATAGAGTTACAATTAAGGAAATCCAATACATTGAGTTCCGCAAACATGGTATTCAATCTCTTGACTTCTATATTGTTGGTTTGTTTTCTTAATTACGTTGTTTGTTCAATTTTCTCTTCAACATGATCCTGCCATATCATCCACCCCATTTTCAATTCAAGTATTAGTTTAGGTTCTAACAATTATAAAACAATATGATTACACACACTTTTCCAAGATTTATGCTACAATCCTTCATATATGACTTTTGGATGATATCGAGAGGAAGCTCCTCAAAGCTAAAGTGTATATTGGATTTTGGAATAACTATCAAACCATTGATCACATATTCACAATTTGTGCCATTATTAGAGGGGCACTCACCATTTTTTCAAAGTCATATGCTCTTTTGTGGACTTCCAAAAGGTGTTCGACTCAATCTTGAGAGAGACCTTGCTCCATAGGTTATGTGACATTTGTATTCTTTAGGCCCCTTTTCATGTCCATCATAAGACTAATTTATCAGTTAATTTTTCATCATCTTCACACCACTTACAACCTCTCATATTGTATTAGGAGTACTATAGGGGTCAAACAAGGTTTCCTTCTATTTTTTACTCTCTTTGGCATCCAAGTCGATGGGTTATATTCCTTCTACAAGATGGGGATGATTTTATTCTACTCCACATATTGATCCTCTTGATTCTATTTCTTGAAGTTGTGACCCTATTGAATTCCTTCCTTTGAGGGGATATAATGGAAAATAGATTATGTTTCTTTCCTCTATCATCTTTGGTAGATGGTATTTAACTTGAGCAAGACAAAGGTTATGA
The DNA here is from genome assembly GCA_001517045.1 of Pseudotsuga menziesii. Taxonomy (NCBI): domain Eukaryota; kingdom Viridiplantae; phylum Streptophyta; class Pinopsida; order Pinales; family Pinaceae; genus Pseudotsuga; species Pseudotsuga menziesii. Next base: position 236,159 of record LPNX011011214.1, read on the forward strand.
TGTTCACTGTGTTGAACCCTTCTCTCTTCAACTACAACTTCTACTTTTCAGGGAATGAGATCAAGATCATCATGACCTATACATACTTGGTGGATTATAACTTAGGGTCTCGGTTGTTTTGAAGGCATCTTTTCCAACCTTGTATTAACAAGGGACATGGTGGCCTACTTGAGAAACTTGTGCTTTTAAAGTCACTTTCAGGATATCTCATCCAAAGTGCACCATTTGTCATGATAATTAGATCAATTGCTCTTGATGGTTACTAGGTCTAGGTGGCTAGTTTGATTTGGGATTATTGGGCTATGAAGAAGAGATTCCATACCCTTTTTCTATGGAATGCCATTCACTGCAAGTGGAAAATTCCTCAATACATCATCTAAGTGTTGTTGAGTGCCCATCCTTTGTAACTCGAGGCCATATTATACGTGTTTCTTTCTTCAATGAGTTTGGGCTCTAGGTCATTGTTCTTCCAGTATGGACTGTTACCCCTTCCTCTCTTTGTTCTTACAATATCATTTCCTCCAGAAAGTTCCTTGGGTGGATACTTTTTTAGTTTTTGGGAGGCTTATCGACGACTTTAGTGGGTGGCAATTTCTCTTTATTTTCCTCTTCCAAGTACTCTTTAGATTCTATGGGTCACCTTCTATTATATAAACAAGATTTGAGTGATGTGATTGTTGATGTTTCTCCTAGTGTAGCATCAGGAAGCTGATTAATTTAATACATCAACGAGTAAACATTTATAAAAAATTATAACATCACTCTAATAAACACCCAGATCTCACCTCTCAAGCAAGTTCAAAACTAATATAGAAAACTGAGAAGTTCAATTTCATCCCATACCTAATTGAATGTGTAAGTTCTAGGTGCACAATTTTACGATTTCCTTTACTCCCATTCACCACATCAATCTCCCCTTACACACAACTTGGAGTGGAATATGGGTGTGTGAGAGAGAGTGGTAGTCCAAGATCCATGGTTTCCTTCGCAACCCAATTTGTCTTTAATAGTCAATTTATTGAGAACAAAAAAATTAGAACACATGCACGAATTGCCTTTTTTCTTTAATACCATGAACACTGGCAATGAATAAGCACTAGTGCTAGGACGAATGACTCTGACCCCAATAGTTATTGAATAATCCAATTTCATTCTTCTGGGAAAATGGGTGTCGATAAGGACATGAATTTGGGGGTTGATTTCCAAGAATAGAGGGAATACCATGATCATTCTCACTACATGAGGGGGGTAAGCCACTAGGTGTGTTAAAGACTTGTTGATGTTTGGTTAAAACCCACTACAAGTCAAAGTGAATTTATGTGGTGGGGATATCCATGACTTGAATGGCATGGAATTGGGGAATGATGTTGGAATGACTTATCTTCGAGAGATTTCACATGCAATGAGAGTTGATAATCATTGGAGAGCTTGAATGAAGTCCTTAGAGGGTATATGTTCAACCATTTGTATTGATACCCATGCGTGTCTCCTTAAAATCTATGGGGACTAGGCCACAAATGTGTGACCAATTTTCCATAAGGACAACATCACAACCACCCATGTTGATGACGAACGTATGACAACATATTGTAAAGTACTAAAAATAAGTGCCCCACTATTGTTATCTGTCACGACCCTATGTGAAGTGCCTTTGAAATTGGGGTTACAGAAGGTGTGCCAGGAAGACATGACTAAGGGTGCATGACAAGCCCATACCATTTTGGCAACCTTGATGGCCAACTCATGAGTGATGGCCATGAGAAAGACATGACCGTGTACTAGCATGCAAGCTAGAAGGACCAAGGATGTCTAGTCGAATAGGACAGGGAAAACAAACAAGGTGTTGTATGCTAAGCTAGTCGGAAGATGGCACGATTCAACATGATGTGTGATGTGTCAACCATGCTAGGACGATAGCGTTGATGGATGCAATGAAGGTATATGTCCGGGTGGAGCTGAGACAAGATCTTCGGGTACCATCTGGGATTAATACTAAATGGGTGATATCATCATTAGATGTTGGGTAGTCGTTCGTTCAAATGTTGTTGGCTTGGGGGATGCAATGACATAGCATTGTCTATGGTTGGGTGGCGATGGTGCAGAATCACCTACGGTGAAATGATTACCAGACATTCCACAAACTTTAAGGTGCCTATCTTGGGTTCAGTCAGGAGGTTTCCATGAGGCGTGGTTCGAGTGATACTTGTGGTTGATGGTCATGCCCAACTAGCAAGTTCATGTCGATGTTGCACGACAGTATGGGACGTTCAAGAGAAAAAACAAGTCTAGTCCCATGACATTATCCCTATATGCAAGCACATATACATAAGAGATTCAAGTGCATAAATACCTACAAATCAAACATCATTAATGGTGATAAATGTTAAATCTTCCCACCTCACACCAACACAAAACACGCATTTTTGTGGTGTGTTCTACTACCCTATCCTCATAAACATTAACTAGTCGAGTCTAACATTGAAGCTCTACTAGCCCACCGGGTCAAGACTGAACAACGAATGCTCTGCACCGGAAGGTGTCCAGCAAAAAATATTGGGGTTTGCTTAGATTCAAAACTCGAATAGTTTGTTCAACCTACTTATGGGATTAGCATAGTGATAGTTTCTTATGATCTAAACCCTAGTCTCCTCGTTGAGTGGCACTAAAGTGTACCTATTCTTTTCGATTAAAATGATTAAAAAAAAACAAAAACAACTTTGAAACACTAACCTATTCTCTCTCATTTAAAAAAAAAAACATTGAAACTTTATTAAGATGAAAGTGACATCTCAAATTCAAACTCCCAAATATTCAAATTTTCAAAATTGATAGTTTATTAAATAAAGAATAAAGTAACATCTCACATAGGGAAGATTTTTTTAAAAGCATTCAAAATTTTGTTGAAGATTTTGTGGAAGTTCTTGAAAAAAGCAAAGGAAAAAAACTATCCGTTGAAAGTTGAAGGTAGGTCTTGAAAGAATTGCATATACATGAAATATATGGAATTTCACTCAGCTTGACACTTTCCTCCTCCTCTGTCTATGGTTTGGTCTGAAATGCATGTGTTCTTGGTGTCTGAGTCTGTGCTCGGTGTCTGAGTCTGTGTGGTCTGAGTGTAGTGTCTGAGTCTGAGTCTGTGTGGTCTGAGTGTAGGTCTGAGTCATGAGTCTCTGTGGTCTGAGTCTGGCAGTTATGCCTGTCTGTGTGTGATTGATAGAAGAGAAGGAGGAGGTTAGACATCCATTGCTGAAGCCTAAGCAAGAGGCAGCTCAGGTAATCTGTCAATATTTTCTGCCTTGCCATGGTCGGCCACAAAAGAAGCCTGCGCAGTAAGCCGCTCAGGTAATCTGCAAGCTGTAAATTATGCAATGTAATATGCAGTTCAGGTAATCTGCAAGCTGTAAATTATGCAAGGAAATCTGCTGGATTATAAGTGGCTTTAGACCCTATAATGTTTGCTAATGTAATATGTAATTTACTGGTGTTTGTGCACAGGGAAAAGGGTCAGAAACGGAACCACCAGCCTAAGATTGCTCGATCATCTGGAAGATGGCTATCTCTGGCTCTGGCTCAAATACGGAGAAAACGTAAATATGGAGAAAACGCAATGAAGAATTGCCCCTTTCCAGGTTAATACTCTTTTCTAAGTTCAAATCTCTGTTTAATTAAAAATAAATGAATAAGATTATCTCTGTTTTGTTTCGATGTTGGATTCGATACAGACCCATTACCCACATATAGATTTTATGCCTATCTGTTTCGCTGTTGGGTTCGATACAGAGCCATTACCGACAGATAGAATGATGGCAGTTGGGTTTGATCCGATTGATGACTGTTGAGTTTGATATAGAGCCATTACCCACAGATAAATTGGGTTCGATCCTATTGATGACTGTTGAGTTTGATATAGAACCATTACCCACCTTACCCACAGATAAATTGATGGCTGTTGGGTTAGATCCGGCTCCGTATCGGTAGACTTAGTCGGCTTCTAAAATGTTTTTCACTGAATTTTCTGCCAAGTACTCAGTTAGCATGATATTCCCAGCTTCAAGTCTCTGTAAACAATCCCCTGCCCATGAAGGTGCTCCAAAGCTGAAACCACCTAGGCCACATTAAAGCTGAATCATAGCCCAAACCATAATTGGACATTATTTCAATAATAATAATAATTCGATGGCCATCGATGACCCACAGATTGATGGCTGTTGGGTTTCTGTTTCCTTAAAGCTGAATCATGGCCCAAACCATAATTGGACATTCTTTCAATAATAATAATAATTCGATGGCGATTGATGGCCCACAGATCGATGGCTGTTGGGTTTCTGTTTCCTTCTATTTCATTACCCGCAGTTGGGTTCGATTCGACTCCGGATCAGTAGACTTTTTTCTAGTCTAGTATTTTTTCCTTGGCTGGTTTTTTCATATGTTTATCATTATCGATTCGGAGCTTGAATTTAACAATTATAGTAGTTAAATTTAAATGACGGCT